>PQWD01008881.1:0-47933 GCA_019425675.1 Leucinodes orbonalis
AGCTGGCGCTGTGTGTAAGTTGAAAGATACTTAGAATAAAGCTCGGATGAAGGTAAGAGTTGTTTCTGTACTTTCACAGAAATATTTATATTGTTGTGAATCTTCCAAAAATATTTAATGACCAATCCAATGTTTGCACGCAACTCACAACTAAATAATAACAAAATCTTCAAGGATGTTTTTACTTATTTTTTTAGGAATGTTTTTTACTCTATCAAATTAATTATTCAAGGCATCAATTTAAGTATACAAATAACTCTACCAATTTCTAAACGCTGAATAACTTTGATGAAAAATCTCGACTCACGATATGCAGTAAGAATTGCTTATGCAAAGCATTTTTGTTCATTTCAATAGTTAGTACATAAGTAGATGTCGTGTTATCACAACTGCGAATTAACGGTGACAACTGTGATTGTGAACGCCATACCCGTGCGAGCTTCAATGCTGAGATTACTAAGTGCCTGAACTGCTTTAAGATTAAATGAAGTACAGAACAGACACATAAGATGGTGCGGATGATTTATGCCTACGGTAGACTGCTTCATTTATAACTACATAATACTCGTATATGAATTCATCGTAGTTTATATTCGTGTATATTGATGATATATTTATTATGTTGAATATTGTTTTTTGGATGTGCATGCCATATTTTTCTGCCTATTGGTAAGTGGCAACTGTCACATATATATCACCCGATATCATAGGACTGTAGTGCAATCGCTAACTTGGTGTACATAAAGATGGTATTCAGTAATTTTAATGTCTTGACATTTAGTCCGGAATAAAGCTATTCCAAAAGCATTATAAGTAGTTATTGTCATGGTGAAACGACTAAGCGACGCTTTCACGCAGACAATCTTGTAAACGATCTTGTGTTGTCTGCTTCTCAGTTAATAACAGCAGGATTTCGGAACTTTTGTGTTTTTCGGTAATAAAAGGAATTGTGTTTTAGCAGGATATATCATCCATAATTTCGTATAATAATTTAATTGTCCTATATATTTTTAAATACTCTTGCTACGACTTATACTGATTAATTAACATCAGCTTATATACGTCCCCACCTAGGGACACGAGCCTACCCGACCCTTAAAGAGTGATAAGGCCTTAGTCGTCCACGCGGGCCCACTGCTGATTGGCCGACTCACACACAAAGCGCGCAGGTTTCTCCCGGTATTTCCTTCACCACGAGAGCGTCGGATAAACGTACATATAATTCCGAAAAATCGAAATATTTGTTACGTGGCGGGGTTGGAACCTGCATCCTCCGGATCGGAAGGCAACAGCCTACACAAGTGAGCCCTTGACGACACTGATTCATAATTAAATTTATATAAGGCTCACATAAGCAAGATCAGGTGCAATACACTAATGAATGACCAATTTTCTCAAAAAGATTTCACTTTCATTTATTATCTCTACTTTTCTCCTTTCAGAGCAGAAGAGTTACTGAGTACGAGACTTCTAAACCATATCACTACAAGGGTTGTCAAATTGGCTGTCATTTTAAACAAAACTTGATAATTTAAGGCAGGGAAGGCGCGTTTAAGTTAATACGATCAATTATACGATAGAATGACCGAACAATTTGAATGAATGATTGCAAGCTCTCTTGATCATTCGTTCATTTTATTCCTGCTAATTTTTAAGGGTTGTTTTGTCTACGTTTACTTAGTCTTTGACGTATGCCCACGCGTAGCTATCGTGTCGCAGTGACAGTAACGGCGTCGCGCGATACTCGCTTAGATACCGGCCTCACACGACGCGTGCGTATTGAACTGCCCTTTCCACTATCGCATGGCATCTTTTACGCAAACTTTAAGATGTGGTCCTGGTAACTAAGGACTTTAGAAACATCTAATTTTTTCACAATAGATCCAAGGCTTGAGAGGTAATTGAGCATGGGTTCCAGTTTATAAATCACAATTCCTTTTTTTTATCCAGTCATCGTAATACATGTTAATATCATGTAAAATGGGATGGAATATCAGCTAAATACTACGACCTCTAAAAATGCATTGGTTCACAGTAAATAATTTATTGTTGAATACTAAAAAACAAATGTATTAAGTTTAGTATGCCTAATAAGACAAGTAGAAACCAATATCACTTTACACTACATTACATACATACACATATTACTTTACAAAAATTAGAATTTGTTAGTTCAACTGTTTTTCTTGGAATAAGTATTGATAATAGACTTGAGTGGGACCTCATATTGAATCTCTTGCTGGAAGGCTTAGCTCAGCGCATATGCGGTTAGGAAAATAAGTCTTTGACAGATGTTGAAACAGCAAGATTGGTATATTTTAGTTATTTTCATAGTGTAATGTGTGAACATTATAAACCCATTTTTTTTAAAAGAGTAACTACACGAGTTTCTTGCCGGTATCTTCTCGGTAGATAACAACCTCCCGAACCGGTGGTAGATTCATTAAAAATAACTTCTTGACGATTCAAAAGTGTCATGTAATGATTTATTTGAATAAAACATTTTTGAGTTTGAGTTTGAAATGAGGCTATGTTTTCTTGCCTGGAGTCGATCAGTGGCTGACCATGAAAGAGGTTTTGAAAAGAAAAAATGTTAGCATAGATCTTGTAAATGAAAAAAAAATCTTTTTTTTACTTTAGCACCAATAAATTTAATCAAAACTAAGGTAACTACTACGGAGTTTTTTAGTAAACATGATAACTTCGGTCACAGAACTGACAAAGAATTATTTTTGTTTTGATAACATAAACGCCACTCCAATAAAGATATATAGAAGCTCCAATTATCACGTCTTATAAATTTAAGAAGTTTAGGCTTACATAATTATCTATCTTACAACTTAATTTCAAACATCTAATTCTAAGTTCAAAAACGATATCCGCGAAGGTTAACCTGCCATTTCTCGATATCACACAAGCAATTATAAGCGCAACAACAAAATTACACTTGGCAATAAAACTCAACGTCAGGAACTGAAACCAAAATGTGACAAGAACTGTTACCACACTATATGACAACATAATAACAGCGTCTTAGAGCGCGCACGTCGCAGAGAATTATTCACAAATTACACAGCAATCACCCCAATCGGACATCCCACAGAGATAACTAAAGTGCACCTTTTCCGTGATCCGTAGACACGAACGCCACATAGATGCGATTTAAAATAATCTGAAATCATTGGATGACCAAACACACATATTAAGATACTCGCACCATTTTGGTGACTTATCATATCGTTCTGGAATACGGGCCTTAGTCTAACATTACCATTTTACTGTAACCGAAAAGTGAATAGAGAGCAGAGCATGGACATATTTTTCCTAAATTACTCGTATGTCTATACTGCCCCAATATAGACATTTTTATAACGTGGGTATGATAAGATTGATAAGTCACCAAAATGGTGCGAGTAGAGTATTTAAATATTTAAGAAGTAGTTGTGACTACATCAGTGCTGCAATTAATAAAACGTAACAGGGTCATTACTAAAAATGATTTCATAAACTGTGATATTTAAAATAACCTTTTTGATACGAGTTGTTTGAAATGCGATTTATTTTTAGTCGCAAATCGTATCTTTGAGGCGTTCGCACGCCGCACCGCTTGCTATACCTTTTTTTGCAATCGTCACATTGTCATCGACACCAAAATTACAGACGATTGTCACAAAGGATTATGTTTGCCCTCCAAGGTGTTTGAAAAATATTTGCTTTTGCAGTTTCGAGTGTACATTATACGAATTTAGTGGTGGGTTTATATTCGCGACCACACACGCTCTTGGACTTTTTTTCTCGTGCTCTTTACGCAAGAATAGGGCTGCAAAATTATTGAGTTAAGTAATCCAAAACATATCGCTTATTTTTTTTGTGAAAAGTAATTGCAAAAGCCGTTAAAAGTGTTTGAATCAGTGTATTTTCATTTCGTATTTATCCTACATTTGGGAGACGTTTTTACTTTTCAAAAGAACCATCACTAATTCATTGTTAATATACAAAGATGATCAACTTCAAGATCTTAAAATGAAGGAACCTACTTACCTTATGCACGGTAAAAGCGTATGACTTACACTATAAAAGTCATGTCTTTCACTATTAATATATCTAGAAATATATGACAAGGTTCGTATTTAAAATCACAATTAATATAGCAAAATTCAAATATTGGAACTCCATCATTCAAATTTTGCAATACTAATTGTTTTGCATTGCATTTTGTATCTTGCATTTTGTTCTTGTATTTTCTACAAATTGATTGCATCTAAGCAATGAATACTTCGAAGGTTGTGTGTGAAGTCGTCCAATCCGCACTGGGCGTGGACGACTAAGGCCTAATCACCCTATGTGGGTAGGCTCGTGCCCCTCGGTGGGACGTTTAATGAGCTGATGATGAAGCAATGAATACTACTACATTTTTTTTTTATTGGTTAAAAGCTGCCCTAATTTGTGACCGATTAGAATATTAGGAGCTTAGCTTACCGTGATTACAAAGTCCGATCAAGTATTATTTTGTAAATTGTTCTTGAGATGTATATATTATACACCATATTAGAGGCTAATAAGACAAGAAAAATCCAAACTTCGCCTTGTTATATTCTATCTGTACTAAGCTGTTTAGAATAAACAACCATGGCAACCCTAGTCGGTGCTGTGAAATTGTATAAGGTGTTTTGACAATGCGTCTGGAACGTGCGTCCGCGCAGTTTCGAATGTTAACCACGGCTTCGCTCGAGTTATTTGTCTTTACGTTGTGGCTGATCATTTTGTTTTTATTTGAAATTACTTATGTGTTCTCGAGGACGTTAAAAGTTTAATTCATTACCAAAAGTTAATGTTGAATGATATATTTTAAGGTATGGAAACTAATATCAAACAGGTCTCAGACACAAAAAAAAACATGATTGGTCCATCAATTAAAGCATAGGTACTAAACCTGAGTATAATATGTTTAGTAAATAAGTATACCAATCAATATTTCATAATGTCACTTACAGCAATATTTTGCGATTTAAGAATACCAGTACTTCATTTATTTTCCACAAAGAAGTAAGAAGTATGTTTTTTATCAGTACATGTAAACAGTGTAATGACTGTTTGGTCCCCTTTTGATTTATATGGTTGGAGTATAAGCATTCGTTGCATATGAAAATTTAATCAATAAGTAGTGCGTTTAGGGTGGAAAGTAAAAAATAATATATTATTAGGAACCTCCTATTGTAGATATCACCCTATACGGGTAGGCTCGTGCCCCTCGGTGGGGACGTTTAATGAGCTGATGATGATGATGATGATGATTGTAGATAATCACTTAATTAAAAAATGTTTTAGCTTTATGGAAAATATAACTTCAATAAAGTGTACTTTAAAAACAATGCCAAATCCAGACCTAATAAATATAATACATCCTTTTAATTTATTATACAATATTTTTCCCTTTTAAAAGAACTGTAAAATCTAATGAACTTTTAAACAAAAAACATAATAGCTTAAATTACAATAAAACCCCTACACTGATTATACTAAAAGCACAATACGTTTCTATAATAGATATAAAAGTAGTAATTATAAAGTTTCAAGTAAAGGCAAGACGGAATGTGGGGCTATTAGTAACAAAAGGCGACTACTGAGCTTGAGAAATCGATTCAATTCAACACGAAATCGACGCAAGAGGATCAGAGTTATTCACACACACGGATAAAAAGAGTCCATTGTCAATTCACGGTCGCACAAAGAGCCTTGAGAGTGTATCAAAATGACATAAAGCACGATTATACTCGAAACACAAAACAAGCCATAATGGGGCCACATGTCTTCGGATTTTTTCATGATTCTGGAAATGGATGACGTGTTAAAAAGGTAACAAATTGTCGTCGTCGAAGCTCTCGACGGTGTCCTGTTTCTTTACGGGCAACCGCCATATTTCACGTCGATTCGCGTTCGAAATTCGAATTGAACGATGCGATTTCACGCCTTTTTTTAGGAATGCACTAAAATGTGGTTTGCTTGTTGCGTCATGAACATGAAAATATCGGAAATGTGTAATTCAATCTATTAAATACATAGTACCCCAACTTTTATAAATCTGAAATCTCTACTAATTTTAAAATTATGTCATAGATCGACAGGATACCTACTATAGCAGTCCTCTTCTCGACTTAGGATCTTCTCCATGATGGGGAAGCGTTTTTCATAATCTCCACATTTGATGAGCGGTTGTCGCATAGAAGTAAAAGTTTATATTTCCTGACAGAGCGCTGCCACATGCTCTCGTTTTAATGTTTTGTCCCTAAGTCGTCCTGAATGAGAAAATTGTTGTGCAATCTTCATATTAATAGTAGTTATCATCAAATGGAATATAACAAATATATTTATTTATTCTCGTTAATGATTTGTGTTTAGAAATGACACCAAGGTCAATGCTTTAGTAACTACATGCATGTGCTTTAAGATTTCTTATCACATGCACAACAATGAGTCGCATTTACACTGACAAGTAGCGCCACCTGTTTAGAATGTCACGAACTTAACTGAAACATGAATTAGGTATATCATCATTTGGTGTTGCGGTTGAGAGTCGACTGCAACATAAAGGGTTCCGAATTCGATCCCCGGGCAGTACAAACATTTGTGTGCATGGACATGTCTGTATGTGTGGTCTGGGTTTTTCTTGTATAATATGTATGTATCTACAAAACATATATACAACTATGTTTATCCGTTGTTCCCAAGTTAAGCGTGAAGTCTATATTTGGGTACTAATATATTAGTACCCATACAGACTTCACGCTTAACTTGGGGCTAGATGACGCTGTGTGAATGTCAGTGGATATTTATTATTATTTATTTATCATCATTGTTATCATTACAGCTAAAGTCCACTGCTGAACGAAGACCTCCCCTAAAGATTTCCACGCGGACCGAATTCTAGCAGTTGAATCCATCTGCTACCCGCCAATTTCACCAGGTCCAGTCATCAGGTTCTGTGCTGGCCTACGCTTCGTTTTCCGTTACGCGGACGCCACTCGAGAACCTTTTCCCCCCAGCGGCCATCAATTCTATTTTTTTTTATTTATGTCTTCAAAATTTAAACACTAGTTACATTTTAAATAATCAGGCCAACTGCACATGCAGGTTGTCGGCAGTGCCCTGCCTACTGCCACTTCTACTGTAGGTCTCTTAAGGATGTTCTCGTTCCTGATTCAATCGAGAAGGGAAACACCTAACATAGCCTACACCATAGCACGCTAAGCAACCTTGAGCCGAATTAAGAGTCCCTTACTGTTCACCTACGGGTGCCTGTATTTTACGTTTATACACAGGACAATTGTCAATTCCGTAATCTTTCTGTTAATTATAATCCTTTCACATCTGTTGATATTTGGCTTACTTAGTTTTAATAGGACTGTCTATTTTATCTACTAATTAAAATTCACGAAAAAGAAAGAAATTGTATTTATCTATCTGATAAGAAATCTAATAGATACCTAAATGATTGTAATATAACAAGTTGTGTTGCCAACAAGTCATGACATTGAATATAGTGTCTATATCTCTCATAACCTATCCTACCTAAAACGTAGGTTCACTAGAAGTCGTAAAAGCATCAGATTTTTAAAATTAATATTGAATTTACCGAGCAGATTCCGGTAAGGAACAAGTATTTAACTACTATTTATATTTATTTAAAATATGTTACACATCTTTGATATTTTATATGAAATAGTTTATCCATGTTTTATAGATTTAGAATTTTTCTTAATATCACAAAACTTTTTACATAAATAGGTATCCACAGTAATTTCGACTTACTTGAGAATTTCAGCAACGGACTTGAAAGTAGTATTAGGTAGGTAAACATATTGATTCAAGTAATATTTCATAGACACAATAATATTATGAATAAAAAAGTACTTTATTCTGTCATTGATAGACCTTATAAAACTATCAAAGTAATATGTAGTCTGTTAATTAAAGGTCAAATAATTAAAACAATTGCGTAATTCAGATTTTTTTATTTCAATAAACAATACTACTTCCAAAAGTGTTTATAAATGGGAAGACAATTTCTATACATTTCATGTTTTTAAACTATAAATTTATTTGACAAACTTATCACTAAATTCACGGGTGGACGGACAGTAAATTGACTAAGGCATAATATTTACACATTAAAATGAGATCAGAGAATGTACAAGTTTTCAGAAAATCTTACCTAAATAATACTTAAAGAATCCTAAATATCAGAAAAGTTATTGCAAGTCTTATATCTAATTTTGAAACCACATATGTCACAACAAAAAAATAGCCATAATGAGCATAACTTTATAGCTATTGATCATAAGAGATGTTCAAACTTCGGAAAAAAAACTACAATAGACACTGATAAATTTTTGTTGTTACACATTTAAAAACTGTATATTATTTACATTATTTCAGAAATTTGTTGTGACATAACATCCTAAAACTATAAGGCATCAACTATAAGGATTAAATCAGTCTTTTCAAACACTTGCCACAATTCGTCTAGTTTTTTATCAAACGCACTTCTCATTAAAAATTAATTCTCGTCTTCGTATCTATGTTATCGATAGGAAAGTTTGGGTTTAGCAGAGGACTTTTACGTTACTGCCACTGGAGAAGTATTGACCGATGACATGCCGACGAGGTTGTGGGTGAGGCTATGACGTTTAAGTCACAATTTCGCCTAAATACTTTCCCACACGATGAACAGTTATATGGCTTGATGTCTGTGTGCGTGAGTAGGTGGGTCTTCAAGTTGACCTTTGGTTAAAACTTCTGCTGCAAACTGGACACTTGTGTGGTGATTCTTCCATGTGTAAAATTTTATGTACCGCTAATG
This sequence comes from Leucinodes orbonalis, assembly GCA_019425675.1. Taxonomy (NCBI): domain Eukaryota; kingdom Metazoa; phylum Arthropoda; class Insecta; order Lepidoptera; family Crambidae; genus Leucinodes; species Leucinodes orbonalis. The sequence continues at coordinate 8,861 of PQWD01008881.1, forward strand.
TTCTAGATTGACAAAATCCCTTTCCACATTCTAAACATTTGAACGGTTTTCCTTTGAATGAATGTACCTGGAACAAAGAAACACATTTATTATAAGAGTTCTTAAAATAAAATTGACCACTAAATATGTTTCATAAGTAGTTTTTTAATACGTACAATGGTAATTTAACAGTTCAAACCGTTTACAAAATACAAATAAAATTCCATCTGACTATTTCATCATCAATAACCTTTGGCTCACATACGTATTACTTCAGTTACTTATTTCTTATTAGTTACTACCAGAAACAAAACAATTTCAAAACAATAAAGCAGAGTACGTAAAAGGAGTGCAATATTTAGCTCAGGATGCTGTAAGAGGTCTAATAAATACGTCATGTCTCCAGGCGCCGAAACATCGGAGCGTGTCGTGAACACCTTGTAGAGGGGAAGCAAACAATCGCCCGCGGATATTGGTAATAAATTGGCATACAACTTTGTTTTATTGCCATAATCATTAATTTACGCCGCAGCACGCTCAGATAACAAATGATAGTTAGGCTGTTAATGCACAGGGTTAGCTGTAGTCAAGATATACTTCTACGTATAACTAAGGAAGGTTTGCAAAAGAAAGTTATTGTCATCTACATAAATCGACAAACAAAAGCCTCTGTTGAAGTATCTCCGTGAGGAGTCTAATAATAGATTTTCTACTGTGTGATTCGTCACAGTGAGCGCTATAAGACCGAAATTTAAATAAACAAACTATATGTGTCGTTTAAATTATGAAATTTTGTTGAATCAATTGTTAATCAAGCATAACGGCTGACACAAATAGAAAAACTTGGGTTTTGGGAACATATACATATAACTAGAATAACTAAAGGTTATGACAAAGGCCTGCCCATAAGAGATAAGATGAAGCGGGAAAGGCTACAAAACCTAGCTACATCAAAGTTTTAAGATTCTACAAGTCAATTCAACGTATATTTGTTTCCTCATTTAAAAAAAAACCTCGATCACAAAGGTCAAAGAAAGCATAGTGCAACGCAACCAAAATAATTATGATGTCATTAATTTTCTTAAACCACTAGGAACTGCTTTCAAATTGAATTTAGACATACAACGTATAATTAACACCGTAGAACACGTAATCAATAATAACGCATAACGAGAGAACACGGCAATCGAAACTCGTATCGAGAAACTATCAGATAAACAAATAAAAGATCAAAAAGAAAATTACAACGTGTTCAACGTAACGTAATACTTATAATAATCGTTTGGATTACTAAGATTGGTGACGATAAAGCGTTGTATGATGAATGAAAGAATAATTTCGGTATTCAAACGAGAGATGATGACCGTGATTAAGACGATGCGCGCGGCGGTCATGTGCCCTGGGTATAAGACGCGCGCGCAGCGTTAGGCCTAACTGGCATCAACGTGTTCGCTTCGTTGGTTAATTAAAACGATATTTATCAATAGCTTGATATTGAGGTTGTCAAAATGTGTAAAAAAATAGGTCACAGTCTAGAATAGTGACCGAAAATACCTATTTATTTTTTACTGCTTATGCTTTGGTTTCGTTGTACCAATAAAATACGACTACACAAACAACTGTAAACTTATTGAAGGATCAATAATAAAGTTAAACTATTAAAAAATTATGTTACTATTAAAATTTTGTAACAAATAAAGTAATTATATAAACCATTACCAAAATATCTCAACCGAAACAAAAACATCACAAAGGCTCGATCAGAACTTGATTGTACATGCAAAGGTTCATTTTTTGTCGTCTATATTAATCCTCATGTCAGGAACACCACGTGCTTCGTTAAAACCCGTCGAAGGCCCACTTCGGTCCATTATAATGTATGGTGTCAACGAACATCGATTGAACATCGACGGGCCGGCCCGGCTAACCCTCGACCAACACAAAATTTATTTTATTGCCGAAGATACGGTGATTTGGAAGGAAATCGCCGAGAGACAGGTGTTAAAAATTCAACACCTTTAGTTCTTTTTGAGTGGAATAAGATAAGTTAAGAAAGATGGAGATTATAAGTTGTAACAACATTAACTTATTTATTATGTTTAAGATAAGTTAGTGCCATTTCTACTTTAATAGGTATCAAAAATGCATTTTTAAATACGGTAATTAAAATCTTATTTTCCTATATACAAACGTAGTATATACAAATTTGCAAAGTTAAAATTGAATGTAAGCAAAGAAAAATATAGATGCAAAGGTGAAATTAAAACATCGGGGTCTTTTCAGATTAGCGGCGGTTTTGTAAAATAATTTACGAGCGTGACGAACGACTTGTCGATAGCATCTGCTCGGTCCATACATAACCCTTTTTGTTTTAACATTTTTCGACCGCACCGCCATTATTCAAAAGTTCATAACGATTCGCGTTGAAACCCACGACTAAAATCTTTTGATATCGAAAAATGAGGATCGTGATGCCCTCGAATATTTTAAGACACTTTATCTTATAAGTAAGGGCCATGCCATCCGATCCGAGCAGGTACACAAAATTAATTAATCACAATTGATTTACCTATTTTCTTAAGTGTAAAGATAACGTATTAGATAGAAAACAGGTTAAAGCGCACTGCTCCATGGTTTTGAAGAAATAAGAAATCGTTATTCAAACCTACCTAAAAATATCGTTTTTCAAAACTTTTTCCTTCATTTAGTTTTTCAGTAACCATTGCTTAAATATTAATACCAGTAACAACCTGCTAATTCATTAACAACATTTTGATATGCAAAATTTATAACATTACTTGCAGCGGTAAATGAATGGTTATTTAGTACATTATCATATGTTTTTAATAAATTGTAAGATATTAACAATACTCAGTATTGTTATACTGTAGTTATATATATAACCTATCAATAAAATTAATATTTGATAACTTTATTAGCCAAACAAAATCAATCCATGTTTTAAAGGTTCGAAACTTAATGAGGCTAAAATAATGTTACCTGTGATCTCTAAGATGATCTTGCCGCGGAAAGCTTTCCCACAGATGTCGCAAGAGTACGGCCTCTCGTCCGTATGCGTTCTCTCGTGTATCAACAGGTTATAAGATTTTGTAAACTGTCGGTTACAGAATTTGCAAATAAATTGTTTCTTTGTCCTGGGCCAGTGCCAGCTGTTTTTGTTTACTTGATATACTGCTGCCTGTTGAAGACGTTGAACTATTAGTTGATTTGGAACTTGATGAATTTGATGCTTGCGGTGACAGTGGAGCTTGCGATGGACTACCATTCATTTGTTGTTGATACATTGCGTTCATTAATAAACTTGGGTAGCCATTATCTATGTTCTGTGAATTATAACCAAAGCCTTTTGAGGTCGATTCTAAATGTTGGTCTAAAGTAAACTCATCTTCATTGTCTAGTAAGGCTAAATCCTCTTCAACTTCTTCGGACAAATCAACGTCTTCAGCGGCGATCGCATCCGATAACGGGTACTCCTCGGGTGTTTTCGGTGACAATTCCCTCGACATATTATCAGTGGCATCTATTTCGCTTATTTTGGCACTTGCAGTTGCTATCCTTAAAATGTCTTGTTTTGACGTCGAATTATTTTCAGATCCGGCTGGTTGAGTAGGACTATTGACATTGGAGACGGATGTTAGGCGTTGTAAAGTCAAATAAGATTCAATGCTTGTAAATTTAATGCCGCTGCAGCAGCGGAGTTTGATGGCAACAACGCCGCCTGTTGTAAAGAGTTCATCATTGCGTTTGTAACGATATTACTACGCCTTGTAGTGATCTTTGTAGCATATTCTCTTGTAGCGCAGCAGATGAATGGATAAATTAAATTTGCTGTCGTAGACGAACTAGGACTCTTACTTGGATTTGACTTTGGGTCCGGGGACGGTGGGTCGACGGCAAGTAGTCCGTTCATGTCAGTTTTCGTGTCTTGGATCTGAAGGTTGTTCTTGAGCTTGATGATGGCGCTTTCCAAAGAGTTGAGTGTTGTTTTGGTGGACCGCGACGAGCTTTGCTCTTGCATGTTGTCGTGTTATCATGGAGCCACTGAGCACGTGTTGAGGTGTAGCGCGGCGGGAAGGTTATCGCGTGCGCGTGCGTCGAGGCACGCGTAACAGCAGCGTGCGAGAGGTCTGTGCGACGCGGCGCGACTGAGCCACGGGCCGCCGGCGACCGCCCCGCCCCCGCCTCACCCGTCTTCCCGCCTCACAAAAGCTCTCTATTTTAGGCAACTCTTTGTACGCAGTAATGGTCACCTCACGCTGTCCTAACGACAGACACGTCCATGAGAACAGCGTTGCGCCAGATCTGTTGTACCCCTTTTGAAGTGTAATGAGATTCTGAATGGAACGGCCTATGGGAAAACAATGTGACAGCTTGATTTGTTTTGTTAGTGGGTCACGCTTTAACAACAATCGATAGAAGATCCATGTAATCTGCTGAAAATCGTGCCTAGTAGGCATACAATTCTTGATTATTAGGTAATATACATACATTTCTAAATTTCACAAAAATGAAACGTTACTTTTAGCTTATCTTTAAGATCAAATTAGGTACTTTCAGTACCTTAATTTGATTACATTGAAGAACGATAAAAATACGATAATTTACTCTCTTGGTGGAAAAACCATGTTTTTTATTTATTTAATTCCCGGTTTCTAAAGTAATATCTGAAAAATAAAATTGCGATGACAATATTATTTCTAGATTAAGCAAGAAGTAAGCGGCTGTGTCAAATTCCTTTCCGTTTATATACCTAAAAAAAATAATAGCTCATGACATTTGTATTTCTTTTCAAAAAGCAAATGAAGGCACATGCATATTGTTAATAATGAAAAATATTTGATACTTTGTCTCCCATATACAAATAATAGTAAAAACAAAATTTGTTCTTTTTAGAGAATGGTAGTACTTATAAAATGTTAGTTGTGTGATGAAAATGTTATGTTAATAATATAAAAGATAATTAATGAACTTTCATATTGACAATAATGATTATTATAATCCATTGTCACGATGTAAAAATTTTTTGACAATGGTACTATGAGAGGTATTAACAATTTTTTTAACTTATATTAATTAAAAATCTTCTGTTTTGTACAGTTTACTTTTAGTGATTTCATTTAACTGTTAAATGATGGGTATGGACATTAAAATTATAAGTGGCACTCCGTGGAGAGGTGCGATCATAAAATGAACATCCAAGAAACAAGCTTTGAGGCAAAAATTGAAGTTATCCAAATGAATATTGGAGCAAGGCAGTTATATCGCTTTACACGTTTGTTTACCACAGAGCTAAAAAATCAGAAAATTTTGATTTTGTGCATGGTGATATATAATAACTGGGAAGTTTATTGGTATTGGTGAACATTTTTCACTCCAATGCAAAATTTGTGAAAAGTGTCTCAATAACAATTTTGTATTTGTAAAAGTATCAATGTCTGTATTTTTTTTACAATTATAAGTTTGCGTTTGATGCCGCCTTGCCTGATGATAAGCACAGACGAAGCGCCTAGGATGGAGCACGCTTACCTAGATAAAAACCTATTCACTCTTGATTTAAAGATCCCCATATTGTACCTTTCGGGAAACACAAACCCCGGCAGCGAGTCCCACAGCTTCGCTGTGCGAATAAAAAACGAGGATTCAAAACGCTTCGTACGACACTTTGGAATTTCCACCGTGTACGGATGGCGTTTTGCCGACTGACGGGTAGTCGATGTGAAAATGGGCTTGGTGGAACAAGGTCATGCAGTTCCTGTGCACACTCCCCGAAGTGTATACGGTAGAAAACCGAGAGACTTGCGACTCTACGCCGGTGTTCAAGGCTTTGCAGCCGACTCTCGACCAGAGAGTCGTTTCCAATCAATCTTTTGGCACGCCTCTCGATCGACTCCAGAGCTTCCAGCTGATACTTGTCTGATCCGTCCCAAAGATGAGAACAATATTCCATACAGGCTCTCACTTGTGCTTTATAGAGAGCAAAAAGCTGATGTGAAGTAAAATACCTTCTCACCTTTGAAAGTACGCCAAGCTACTATGAAGCCGATTGAGCTTTGGACTCAATAAATGGACCAAAGTTAAGAGTCGATGTAAGAGTCGCGCCCAAAAGCTGGAGGCCCTCGATTACTGGAATGGATACACCTTGGAAAGTAGGAGCAAGCTCGAAAGCTCTCTTTTTCGTAGAAAAAAGACATGCTTGGGTTTTATTAGCGTTGAATCTAACAAGATTGTCATCTCCCCAATCGGCAACTGCCTTTAATGATAAGTTCAGACGCTCAACCATTGACTGTCTCAGAGTCTGAATTTCTGACCCACTAGCACGCACATTGGACTCGTAGCTCTCAACGACTGTGCTGTCATCTGCATATCCAAGAATACCAGGCTTTAGGAGGTCATTAATGTGCAGCATAAAAAGCGTCACAGAGAGCACTGACCCTTGAGGAACCCCCGGCATTAAGAACCTTAGCATCCGATGAGCATCCATCTATAACTACTTGCAAAGATCGGTTCCTCACGAAATCTGAGACCCAAGTATAGAACCCTACGGGTAAACCATACGAAGGAAGCTTGTTAACCAGACTATCAAGCCAAACCCTGTCAAAAGCCTTGAAATGTCTAAAGAAATCGCAAGTGCTTCGCCGTGGTTCTCTAAAGTTCTACTCCATATGTATGTTGCATATGCTAGAAGATCTCCTGTTGACCTATTTCGGCGGAATTCGTATTGCTGGTCACTAAGGAGTTCATTGTCTTCAAGGTATGCCAGAAGCTTACGATGAACGGAGGAGGGTGGAGAATGGACGTGATCGAGATAGGCCTGTAATTGTTAGGGTCAGCCCGACTACCTTTTTTGGGGACTGGTTGAACGTTGGAAAGCTTCCAACGTTCAACCAGTTGTATGCAAAGAAAAAATATTCTTACTTATCGGTTTTAGTCTTAGCGTAGGTACTGTTACACTTCTTAGGTGAAATATGTAAGTCAATCCTTTTTTTTGGACTTACAACTCTACAATTTCTGTGGACCAAAAGAAATACATAAATATGAGACAGTGCCATACAAATACGATTAACTTATTGATATTTGTTTAAATAATATTTACATGTTTTTATTTCCCTTTAAAGTGATCAGTGTACTAAAAACGTCTTCATGGAATGAACTGCATTTTCAAAGATTTAATTTGGTATCATTAATTATTCTGACTCTTAAAGGGCAGACTTTAAGCATTTAAAACTTGCATCTTGATTGGAAATGTGTGGCAACGACTTAATTGTGATTATATTTAAAACGGGTAAATTGGAGGTTTAGCCTAATTAAAATATTTGCAGATGTTTATGTTACAGGTTACATGTGATCAGATATTTCGGAGTTTGCGTGACATAATTAAAATAATTTTATTCTTATTTCATTATGAATGTGTGTTTGAGGATTTGGTGTTCGAGATAGAATTAATACATTTTATAATTTAGAAACTCGATTGAATAATGTTTTTTAAATAGTAAAACTATTAAAAAAACATCACTCAAACATGTTTCTATAAGTAGAAACTTAACAAGTCGATGTCATATTTATGTATTAGTAATTGTATTTTGATGCAATCCCTACTTGCCAGGAAATTTCGAAATAGTTTAAATCAGCTTTCGCAATTTTCGCCTTCGTTCCAGACTCTAAGCAGAAACAAAGCGAAATCATGCTCCAATAGAGCGTAATAATTGCAACTACAATTGACATGAGAAACAATGAACATCGCGCTTAATTGCAAAGTTTAGAAATTGCAAGGTACCAAACAACCGCTCTCTATGTACGTGAGGTCCATATAATTCACATAATGTTTAATCGAAAACTTTCCTCGATTACAATGTGTAGAATATCGACAGTGGAAAACGTTATTGCTGTAAGTAGCAAAAACCCAACTATACAAAAGAGCTAAAAAATTGTCTCATAATAAAAAAAAATACTTTGAAATCTGCTTCGAAAATAATTATGCTTCTTCTTCTTTGTTTTCTTCTTGATGACCTTTGAATGGTAGTTAACACCGTAACCCGTCTCACTTAACGGATCACTCCAACATTCTGAAACTTCTGATGGAAAAGCTTCTTTTAACATAATTTCCTCAGTATCAAACTCCTTGTATGTCAAGGTTTTGTCTAGGGCGCTGCTTTCTGAAATTTTATTGAACGTTGTTATAGCACTCTATTCTTGGAAAAGAAGTCTTCATACAAGGAGACTTACTTCGTGCTAAGGTTACAAAACTTAGTCTGTCAGTGAAAAAGTGTTTTTTCAGAAAATATAGGAGATGAGCTTGGTAGGGTGTTTTCAAAGCGACTTTTACAAGGAGTGGAACTCGTTTTAGGGTCAAAAAACGTGCATAGGGATTTTATGCGCATAGACCGGCCGTCACGAAGAGTAGAGTTATTCAAGAAACGTATAAAATAATCATCTCAAAAGAGTAGACTGCGCTGTAAGTAAGTTAAGGTATTTATATATAAATCGCGTAAGTAATTATGAATTACAATCAAGCGTTTGAATTTTGCTGTAAGTAAATATGTACAAAATTCGTTATACTTACAACAAATCTTGCACCGAATTTTTCAAACATAGTCTCAAAAAATTAAATTCTAGTCATCACAGAGATACGAGACCTTGACCATTTGACGCAGTATTTTTTGCTGATTTCAACAATGTATTCAATCTTCTTACGCCATTTGTGTTACTTGCAAATACGTTTTCTACCGTCGTATCTTTTAATCACGAACCTCGTTGGAGTATAAAATTCAGCTAATAAAATTTAGTGATAACGAGTGCCTAAACAGGTTTGAAAACTATATCGCATTAATTTAGTAAACGAGCAGTTTGCGATGATTTATAATAGTTTTCTCATTAATTAGGCAATTACTATAAATTAATAATTATAAGTTATATTTTAAATAAATTTGTAATATGAAAAGAGTAGTATCTTTGATAGAGTAAAATTGTGATCTATTTTTGATAGTTATGACTATGAACTTAAATATAATCTAGTTTTTAAATTTTAATCTGATAAAGTTACTATACATATATAAATTCTCAAGCCCTGTTTAGTGGATTATAGACTTATATCTTAGATAAGTTACCCTTATTATATCACTGACACGCCTCAACGGTCTTTACTCAAAGGTGAGATACCAATTTGGAGAGATTCATTTAACTTGAGCATAGGCCGTTGATGCAAATTGTCCATCATATGCGCGTGCGCAGTGTGGGCGAGAGCCAGCGGTCACGCACGGTATAGCAAAATGTTTGGTGGGTTGAAGTGATAGACTTATTTTGTTTGTATCGTAATTTTCAAAATATTTATTTACGAGTAGAATATTATTATGGGAATAATCTTTCGTAATTGAGATTGCGAATTACATGTTATTTGTATTTATATTTATTTGCCTTAATGTCACATTCATAATAAGTAATATCTATTAATGTTAACCAACTCCTTACTTTATTTGGCATCTGCCCTCAATTCTTAGGGGTTATGTTTACTGTATTTATTAGAAAGCTACTACTTGCCAAAGTAGCTTACTAATCATCATCATCATGGATAATTAATGAAAGTGTAAATTTTGGAAGTTAATGTTTTCAAGTGGTGATTTATTTGTAATTTTAGTAAGAAACATCATCAGAATTCAACTTAAAGCTTTTTTCCTAAGTAACCTATCAAAGCTACAACATGCAATTATTTACAGTTTGATGAGCACGCATCAAAAGCGATCGGCGGCTTCTAACTGTACTAATATTGATGTAAGCCTCTAAAAGGCATGTCTGGCCACTCGGTAAATCACAAGATAGCCAGCGAAAGCTAAGCGTTGCAAAATATACTGGTTCGTGTTACCAAACGTTGAGATTTCTGTGGAAGTCGGTCGATCTTGATAGAGATATAAGATTCGCTTTTTATTGAATTTTAAAATACTGTTAAAAATTTATTTGTTATGATAAATCAGGATTCTGAGTATTTCGTTGTTCTGTCAATCGCTCTAATGCAGCCTTTGTATATACAAACGTAAATAAGAACGTAATAGTTTTGGTTAGCCGTATGAAATAACGATCGTCTCTTCATAGGTATGCTGGGCGGGAAGGCCTATGCCCTGCAGTGGGCCGTTATAGGCTGATGATGATGAAATGGTTTCAGCATACCTATGTTATGGGATGGGATGAGATTAACCGCCATACCATCACCGACGGCTCCACATGAAATGATTTTTCTTTTTAATCAATTAGGTATTTTTTTTTTACTGTATGCTAACACGATCTAAAAAATGGGATATATTTACATTCACCACATGGCCTGCTGCCTGTGGGATGCGAACTCTACCACACGATACCTGCATCTTTCATAAAGCAGATTATGGTATCCCCTGAAACCATGTCCCTAGTTAGCTTCCTTAAAAGAAAACTAAGATCTTACAAATCCCCAGTCCTTGCTCCCACATGGCTGGAACAGTTATAGATAAATTAATTTTATATCTAGCGCGGGTCGTGCGCGCGCGCTGCTCCGGGCGGATGCCGTGGCGTGAGAACGACTCGTGCGGTGCGATGCAGCTTGTCAACACGTGGCTGTTCAGATTTAGACGAATGTTATATGGTTGGGAGATAACATTTTGCAGAGCATTTTCTAGTTGTTCATTTAACAGGCAGTAGGCTCGTTACTTAGTCTTTAAGTAGTAAATACAGATGATGAAGGCAAATGATAGTAAGTGCCAGCTAATAAATACTCATTAACTCACTTTATTAACACGTAGAGCCTATCTATTCATAAGTGCTCAGACATTTTGTTACTCTGGTTAGCTCACACATACGTATAAACTTTTTTAATTTCATTATCATCAGTAGCTCATTTAACGTCCTACTGATTGACACGACCTTCCGTAAAGGGTGTGTAGTTGTGACTTAGACGGTCCACAAGGGCCCAGTGCAGGTTGGGTAGTGGTGTGGCAGATTTCCTCACGATGTTTTACCGTAAGAGCTGTCGGACAAACGTACTATAATTTCGAAAATACATTGGTACGTGATGGGATTTGAACCTGCGCCTACCCGTAGGAAGGCAACAGTCCACACACTATTGAGCCACCGACGCTCTAAATTAACTAATTTAATTAAGCTATAAATAATAGATCTACGATGGCTACTACAGTGTCTCACTAATCCAACGTGACATTAAATAGACTCATATAGTTTTGTTTAATTTATATTAATACAAAGGAAAAATGTGTAAGCTTCGGAATTCCTCTTCGAGTTTCGCTTTGGGCTGTTGGTCGGCGCACCTGTGACTCAGTTCATATATGTTGCATAAACGGTCTTTGTATTAGGGATTGGAGTCTTTTTTTATTGCGGATGCACGCTTTTAGTACGAGCGCATAATGGATTAGAGATTTCTCTCTCTCTCACTCAACCTTTCGCGTCACTCAAAAGTTTGCGATAGATATCCGGCTTTCCGCTTTCTGTGACGACAACGACATATAGAGCTATGATAAAACAAGAACTTTTATTTATATACTATGACTATTTTATTAACTTCACTTAATTCAATTCTTTTAAAGATTATATTATTATTAGTAGCAAACAAATTTTACAGTCCTTGCAGTTCCCGCAAACTACATACGGGGCATTGAAGATGATCTTTGGTATATAACTCTTTCTTTTAAATAGCCGAATTGTGGCAGTTTTATTCAAAAATGTCCCCCATAAATCTGTGTTTTTTATTCGATATTTTTTTTAATTTCTAAAGAAATTTCAAAAATTCCAACCACACACGATCCGTCATTGAGTTCTGTATCTCACGTACTAAATAATCCTGGCTAATTTGCATATTTCGGAGATATTGCGAATTTGATGACCTGAAAACAAACGCTAGACATCTTCAATGTCAAAATCTATAATATCATATTTATTTGACTTTGCCAAGTATTAATAAAAACTAATAATAATATAATAATAAATATCCACTGTCATTCCACAGCGCCATCTAGCCCCAAGTTAAGCGTGAAGCTGTATTATGGGTACTAATACGGATAAAATACATATTTTTTATTTTTGTTGTTAATATACATACATATTATAACAGAAAACACCAATAATATTATACAACTTTGCATTTTGAAAAATGGAATGCTTTTTTTTATTATTATAAAATGGATCTGGTCAGCTGTATACTTTCGAGTACTATCCTGACCCCAAGTCATCGCGGCTATAATGTTTTTAGGGTCGCTGTGTTTTTAACGATTGTTCAATTTAATTTTATAGCAGGTAAATTAAAGTTTGGTGGAAAACGATTTTTTATGTTTTACAGCGCATTTGGGTAAATAAAAAGCTTGAATCACTTTATTTGTTTTTTACCACAACGAGTTGGTATTAGTGTTGAGTTGATGTGCGTTTTATCGATGTAATATAATACGGACTGTAAATTTAATGTTTATAATGTATCCAAAAACTGTAAATCACAGTAAAGGTTGCCATTTAAATATTTTTGTTGAATAGGTAATGTAAGTAAACTGTATTTTGTAATTTTAACATGTATTTTGTAAAGACGCGAAAACAAGCTACTATCGCAATGGTTGGTCATCAGAAAAGATAAAACTATCTCGAGTTCTTGCGTGTTTTAGTGTAGTACAGCACTTACTTTTAACAGCTACAATATGTGTATGAAGGCCTATGTCCTGCAATTAATGTTGCTGTCTAATTGAATACGTATTAGCATAGGTTGTCAGCTAGACAAAGGTTTCTGAACAGATATTCCATAACTGGGCCCTGTTTTTGTGCAAGTCCAATCCTACATTGGTCGTTGGTGACGCATTAGACAAGCAGAAGATGGATATATTATGGCGGTATATGATAATGACTGCGGTTGGAGTAGTAAGTACAGTTCAACTACATGAATATTAAATTCATACAATTTTGAATACAAAGTGTTATTTGTTTTCATATAGGCAAACTAAAATGTGACTTAACATGCAAATAATATTACAATAAGGAAGCACATATTAAGCACCGATACTTGTAGTCTATGTTATGTCTTGACTTAACGAAACAAGAATATTTTAAATATTAGGTTCATCTTTTTTATAAAAACACGATTTTCTAGCATATTTATTTTATTTATGTTAGTGTGTCGATACACACATATCCATATGTTATGTGTCTATCGATAGTGTGGGCAGGTAACGTCAGCACATCCCAATAATTCTTTCGGAATCACCCATAAAAAGTATGGTCCGTAAATTTGACGGGAGCACGTGCGTTATTCAATATCGATATATCGACAAATACTATGCCTCAGTAAATACTTCTTTGAAATCCGTTCAGATTTATGATCATCACTATCTTGCTGCGATTTATGAGTGTGAGCATTATCAAAAATGATTTGACGTTTATTGATTTAATTAGTAATTTATGACGACTGATAAAATTTTATTCGCGGTCTTTTGCTGTTCGAAATGCAAATTAAAGGTACATACCGTTTGTTACGGTTTTTTTCGGTAGAAAAGATTGTAAATCTTGTCTTTTTGTTGTTGTTCCATTATTTAGTACTCCATTTTCAGCCACATTATTATTAAATCAAAGCATATTATGTACATATCCCCTGCAGCAAAGTAATCTCCTGACTTCAATAATAAATTATTCAGGATAATCCCAATTGAAGACAATTGCAACGACAAATATACTTAATAAATGCACTACGTACATGACATCCATTTCTTTGGTTTAGGAGGTGAAGCGTTACAAATTCATTGATTCAGCTTTGCAAATTTATGAGTTGGTGTTCAGTCATTTGCAATATTAACTTAATCTAAATAATTAAGTGTTTTTTAAATTGTTAACAAATAGCTACAAAAATTTTTTTTTTTCAAATAAAAGGATTACAATAAAATTCATATATAAAATTCATATTTAAGAAAATTAATTTATTAATTGACTATTTAAATGGTAGAAATGCCTCTTAAAATTGTAAAACTCATAAAAGGAGAATTTTCAAATACCTACACTAGAATAGCAAGTGTCAGTGTACTCTCTCTTTGTACCTGATCCTGTATCAACGCCCATAATAAATACTAAGGAATAAATGTCACGTACGCCGGGTTACTATAAAGAATGGCTGAGCCAGAAGCGAACTCGTATAATTGCTACATTACAAAGTTCAAGTGAAACTAATCCCAGATTTATAATACATTGTTTCGAATAGATTAAACCACAATTTACTATCATGCACAGTTTGTGCAATAAGAAAATCAATAGAGTTGATACAACCGTACATATTTTTCAGTATGTCTTTTGCCAATAAACTGATATAACGAAAATAAATATCTTCAGTTACAGAAAGCACCAGTTATATGGTGACTAAACAACGGATAAACCAGGACAACACCATATTATACAAAGAAAACATCGGTACTATATTTTTGCACACAAATGCTGTACAGTAAGGAGAAATATTAGGAAAATAGCTGACTTCCCAACCATTACCTATATCACTTTGCTTGTCACTATTCACCTTTCAAAAGCCAAGTCATCAAATGAGCCGTACAGTCCACTGTCAGCTTTTTATTAGAGTTCTCTGACCCATTAAAGAAACCAACCTCAAAGGAGCTGCACAAAATAAAAATTAAAATGGAACAAGGAAACAGGTGAAAATACGCGAACCATTTATCGGTTATAACACCTCAATACTACTCAGCTTAACCATACCATTGGATAAATAACGTGCTACGTTAATCTAATTACTTAGCACAATATCTTATTTTTGATGTTTTGTTGTGCAATTAAAAGCGGCTTCGTTCCGCGTGTAAACAGAAAGCTGCGCCTGCGCACCAATTTGTTATTTAGTACGCACCATGAGCTAAACGGACGTTTGTATTAAAGAAAATATTGTTATATTGGTCAGTGCTTTTTATTTTGGAATTTTAGAGTGGAAGATAAAAATTGCATGAAATAGGATAAAATTTATTTATTTATTTTTGAAAATTTTAACATGTACATTAATATAAATAAATAAAAACTAGTATTTGAAAATTTTATGTGTGTGTGTCTCTCATCTTTTTAACCTATCGCTGTCCACTGCTGGACATAAGATACGCCCAGCGTATCCCCGACCTCCGGTTTTCACATCCAGCCTCCACCAGCGATCTTCCAACTTTCGTCGGTCTATCGGGCCCGAAGGAGTCCTATCAGCTCTCTGCCACTTCTACTTACTACCTCTATCGTTAACTTAGTTCATTCACAAATAACTTTTTGATTTTAGCACTGAGAAAAACATATCTCTCTCCTTTGCCTGTTAAACAACTTTAAATTTGAGAAATAATCCTGCAGTCAGTAGCCATTTTTAGCTACGTATATTGGGTACGGGTAGGATGCATTTCTTAAGGGCTTTCGACTTTAATTAGATTATTTGGCCTGATAGCTATATTTCTGCACAACATTGAGAAAGACGTCATCGATGCATTTCAGTTGTGGCAGGAATATGAATTCATGCCACGCTGAACTCGTCGAGAAGGTTCGTTAAGGCTGTTCAGTATCAGAAAGCTCTTCTAGTCTCTACGAGTAGATATCGTTAGCAAACCGAAGATGTGACATTATTATATGTTTCCCATTAACGTTGACGCGTCATCCAGTCTTTCTGGGTTTTATTGAAATAAAATAACATTGTTGGTAAAAAATATTTTTACCAACAATCGAATTTTATTGTTGCGTTGGATCCCTTTGCCAATCAACTTTTTAGTGTTAAAAGTGTTTAAAAAAAATTCAAGACACAATAAACGAGTCTATCACTTATAACCGGATAAACTAATATGTACATAATACCTTAACATCAGCTAATGGCGCTGGCGCTTGAAAAAATTGCTAAGCACTAGTTGAGTTTGTTAGAAATATTCCGTACAATTCTTCAAACTTCTTCGCATCTTGTGAGTGCAATTAATTTGATGAAATACTTTTACTGTCGTCAATCTTTGGACTCAAGAGTTCATAGAAGTTTGTAGTTAATGTTCATTCCACACATGATTTAAACTTTAATTTCTAAAATTCATACTCTTTTCTTGTACGTTGAGCCATTGCACTTAATATTAAAACTCAATGTTTAACCAACTATTTTCATTATCTTACAGTCAATAATTGTCTTGGAAACGTAGATCGCTAAATAAACTAAGAAATATTAATCCTTCATATCGTTGCATCACCATTCAAATATTAAAAACTAACTACATTTTCTAGTTCACATCAAGGCGACCCAAAAGTCAATCCAGGTACAAAAAGCGTAGAAGGATAAGTGCCATCTGAGGGTACGGCTCATGAAGCCTATGTTCACAGTAAATAGACATTTTGTGAAAATATTGATGTTAAATAGGATCCTTTTTAATATTATGAAATTTATGGGCTTTCACACATCAATCCAATCACGTCTACTGGTAGCCATTATATCTCCAAGGATGGCAGGTTGAAATAGAAAAATATATAGCACACCTGGAAAGATATGTACAAATAAAATACCAAATATTTAAAAGGCTTTTAAATTGCGCGCTTGAACCCTATGAAACAAGTTACACTTGCGCGTGCGCAAGACATCGGCGCAACCAAAGCATCGGCAATTAAATCGATTACCATGCATGGATTGATCAAAACATGGCGGCGACACATAAATCGATTCTGCTTATAGACTTCGAATAGGTAAATCGATTTGACTGTTGTGTTAAAACGTATTTTTTGTCCGTCTACCTCGTCGGTATTTACATAGTGGAAGTACTTATGCTTAAATTGTGATATTTGATATCGAGGTCCTGATGTGTTAAATTAACTTATAGCCAATAATAAGTTTGTTTTTGATTAAAAGGGAATCTAATTAGAAAATATTTTTGTTTTTGGTTTAAATTGTCATTGGGATAATTTTCTCCCTCACTGGTCCGATCAGCAAGTTGAATCCATTGAAATGGGCTCGGCCGCATATCACAGAACCGGTGGCCGTTGGAGCAAACGAGTCGTTGAGTGTTAAATAATATTATTCTTATTTGTACTTTCATATCTAAAAGGAGACAACGGCAAACTTATAGTAGGTATCATTTTGTTGTTGATTGACGTTAAATGATTTTAAATATTTGGACGCTAATGACGTAGTTTGATATTTTTAACGAGTAATGCTATTAAAAATCTATTTAAAGTTTATAAATAAGCGAGGATCAAGATTTTACAAAAAGAAGTTACATATTTGCTGACTTTGCGCACTGGGCGCCTTAACTATTGAAGACTTTTTTGTTAACAATTTATGCCGATTCGTCTCAAGCTTAAAGCTTAATCACTTGTAAGCAGGTTTAACAGCTTTTGTTAACGTCTTACAAAATATGATGTAATTGAATATTATGTCTAATGTTAAGCTTATCATGGATTGGTAAGTGTGATCGCTAGACCATTATAATAATACTATGAAGAAATAAAGATTAACTATGTCAGAGGACACTTATTATCTATGTAATATAACTTATTGCATTTATTTTTGGTGTACATAATTTAAAATACCAAATTATTATTGATGCACTCAAAAACATTAACGTATGAACAATAAAATTTAATGAATACTGTGTCTTAACATATTATCCATGTACCTATACCTGATTAGTAATTATCAAACCAAAGGGCAACTCCTGTATGCATGAGTACATTCCATGTTATTATTAACGTATAAAGAACGCAAGACTTTCTTATTATACGAAATTCCTTTATTCAGTTTAGTGGAGACCCTACTGGGCGGGGAATGCAAAAATGTAGTATCTTCACATACATTTATTGTGTAAGAAACAAATAGGGTCTTTTTTATTTTAATAACCATAAGAAATCTTTAATGGGTCGTTAATGATCGTAAGCATTAGTGTTTGCAATAAAATCAGAAATTATTTCATACACTAAAGATACCGATATACAATTGAATTTGATAAATAGGCAGATCAGCAAGGTAGAGTGATAGTGGCCGGTCAATTATGTCACAAGACTTGTTTGGGGAAGACGAGCTCTGGAATGGAGGCCGTGACTTGGCAAACGTAGAGTAAGTAGAACGTCTTCTGGCGCATACACTGACGACTTGTTGAAAATCGATGGTGGAGGCTGAAGGAGGAGAAGGATAACAGGTACACAATGGAGAATACCTTTGTCAAGCAGTAAGAGGATTAACAATTTGCAATACACTGTTAGATAATGTAATTTTAAATGAATATTATTTCATATATTTTCAAAATCCCGTCACTAGAAACCTTAATGTTTTTGTACAGAATTTGTTAAAAAAATATGGTAATTATAAATAATTAATGGCCCCACAGACAATGGAACACCTATTATCTTGCCCGAACTGTCTTTCTTCGTGCGGTTTCCGGAACCTCTGGAAAGCAAATGAAAGGCCGATTAAAGTGGCCCAATATTGGTCGTGTTACGATTTTTAACTTGTGAATCCATATTGACTCGATAAGAAGAATAAGAATAAAAATAAATATAATCAAATAAAGATCTACTATGTGAAAGAGAGTAGGTACAAGTGTTTTTTACACTTTTTTACAAGTCCATGGCAATAATGCTCTACATTGCCATAGACTTGTAGAACATCCGAGTGAAACAACACCTCGCGTGTTATTTGGCGTTTTATTTAACGAGTAAGTTCAATAAAGATTCCGCTAAATACACATTCCGCATTCAAAAATTTAAAAGACATTTAAAAGAGTACCAACATCTCTTAACAAAACATATTACGAATGAGAAAGATAATAAATTACAAAGACTTCTTATGCAACCTACACAAGCAGAGTGTAACATATTACAAACACTTGCAACAGAATTTGCGTGGGCCGGCCAATTTGTATGTCTTACATCTGAAGTATTGAGTACATTGGGTCATACATATTAACTGCTAATGCAGAATTATAATTAACTTCACATTTGTGTATATTACCAACATTTCACATCCAAAACACAGGAAGAATTATAATAAATTTAATTTAAAAAAATATGAAAAGGTATAATATACCGCTACTGACCCATAAAACACTCACATTTACTCTCTGTGTGATATACGCGTCGCCGCGGTCAAAATACACTCTTAATTTTTTATATTAAGTATGCCCGTCAATGCTTATACCACATACGGTGATGTCATGACTTTAACCAATAAACGTGAAATATCATGTGATCGTGAGACTCATGCGTGATGGCAACTTTCGTGATACACAAAAATAGCTCAAAACAAAACATCTTGAACTAAAACCGTAATATAAATGACGGTAATAGGGAGTACGTTGGAAATTGTGTACATATTACTGTAATAGCTCGATTAAGTGTAAATCCTAAGATTTATCGATACGAGTTGGTAAATGTAAGTATTTCTGAAAGTAGGATGATTCCTTCGGCCTTTTACCATTTAAATTCAGTATATGCTAGATTTTACTAGCATATACTGAATGTTAGATTTTAAAATGTCTTGCCTTTTAAGTAAACTAAGATTTACATCATATAATTTTCCATAGTTCGAACTTTTACAGTAACTTATATATAACTTTGCACCGGAGTAATAATGCACCTACAAATATAAGTTTGAATGCTGGGAATTTCTCATAACAGTTTTATAATATATGTGGCTGGCCTGTGGGGTGATACAGGCAGTGAAATAATTATATACGTCACATCAGGTTTCTGTAAATAACAAATGTATATAAGATAAAGACAGTAGCTACAGTTAACAGGTGTTATTTTTACGTTTTGCATTAAAATATTTGAATAAAACTCCTGACTAGATTTGAGTTCTCGTTTAAAAGATGACAACGTTACTTAGGTTAGGTCTTAGGTCCAATCCTCTTCAATATTTTCATAAATGACATTGTAACTGTCTTCCACCACACCAAGTGTTTTCTGTACGCTGATGATATGAAATTATCGATGCAAATACGTGATGAAAACGACTCAAAATTATTACAAGAGGATCTGGATCGTCTTGCGTGGTGTAATGATAACCAATTATTTTTGAACCTTGACAAATTGTAAATTTATTAGATTTTCAAGATGTACTAATGTTTCACTCCCGACGTATCATATTCAGGGTCATGTTTTAGAAGAGGTGGAGACTATTCGTGATTTGGGCGTTGTCCTGGACAAAAAGTTACGTTTTCATAAACATTTCGAACAAATTATAACAAAGCGTTTCCAAATGCTGGGTTCGTATTACGTAATGCTAAAGAATTAAGAAAGCCTCTACGAAAATCCTATTGTACAAAACACTAGTTCGATCCAGCCTAGAGTACTGTAGCCAGGTCTGGTCCCCCCCACTACGACGTTCACATTAACGTATAGAGCGTGTCTAGAAGCGATTCTTGTGGCATCTCTCATATCAGACTCATAAGGCAAAAGAACTGCCCTCTTATAGGGAAAGGCTGACATTTTTCATTATCAGGCTTCATAGTTTAAAGGATCGTAGGCTCCTGTTAGATTTAATGTTTCTATACAAAATAATTAACGGCACTACAGACTGTTCCTCTCTTTTACGATGTATACAGTTTAATGTACCGTATAGATTAGCGCGAGCCGGAAGGTACGTGCCATTCTTTGTAAAGGTAGTAGGACCAATGTAAGTCATCACGCCACCATGCATAGGCTACAGCGTCAATACAATAAGCTCAGTAAGAATGTGACATCGACATATTTTCATATAAGCCTCAAAAATTCAGGCGTCAAGTATATATAGCACTACAGTCTTTGGACTGCAGTGCTTGACGCCTTGAACTTGATACATTAATATATCATTCAGTGTATTTGATTAATTTGCTGAATTTACTAATTGTACTTCAATCCATTTTTTTAAATTTATACATTTTTAAAATTGTTTAATTTTAACACTATAGTCCACATTGCATGCCGTGGCAACCTATAAGTAAGGTGACACTTAGCATTAAGTTTGTCTCTTATCTATTGTTGCTTGTACCAGTGTTTATCTTGTTGGTTGTCCTAATAAATAAAAAAATAAAATAAAATGACTGCAGTGTCGATTTTTAAATGAAAAATCTTATCGTGCTTCTTCGGTTGACAGTAATCAACTTACAACAATAATAAAACGGGTTTACGGTCAACGCGTCTTATATCAAGGGCACAATCGCACCTTTCCATTTGTCAGGTGACTCAGCATTGTCGTTGACGTGACGTTCTCAAAATGCAAATTTTCTAAAAACCGAACAATGTAAATCTCGATCGGTTCATCTCGATTCGTCGACGGTATCGACTCATGTCTCGCCATGCAATTGAATTCAGTCGATCACTAATCGATGTCTTGTCCGTGATAGGCGCGGTCGGGGTCCGCGGCAGCAGGGTGCCGACTTACCACACAATCCATCGTTAACTTCTTTCTTTCTTTCATTAAACACATCACTTACAATATCAACTTTATTTACTACTTACAATGAGTTCATAATACTTGATGCAGTATTAAACGATGCACCTTTTTATACTTAATTTTCTACCGCATTTTCGTCAGCAGCAGCGGTTGCGTAGTAATCAATACGTACCGTGGGGCTCGTTACTAGAATATAAATTACATTGCACCCTCAAGTGAGTTCGTCCGTTTCATTATTGAGACTTGAATTTAACCTCATTACCTATCTTAATAAAGGATTTGCCCTTTCGCGCCGACTAATCACAAATGAGCATGTAAAGTATTTAAATTATGTTACATTGAGTTCATATTACTGCTGTTTTTTATTTATTATTTGGATGTTGCTTATTCATAATTAGCCCCCCTTGAAGATTAATACTTCTGTATAAGTAAATGAAGGCGTGCAGTTCCTTTGATTTCTTGTTTCTTACGCTCGCCTCGCTAAAGTGTCTATCAAATAATACGCTTATAAATTGCATGAGTGATGATTTATTCAAATAGTGGCAGTATTTTGTTTGGCAACTTACAAATGGAAAATCTTCAATCAAGCGATATTGTGGTCGACGATTTCGATTCATTTTATTGTATCGATGGTTTTGATTTGGTTGCTAAATGATGTGGGGGATTTGGACATTTGTACATGTAGGTGCAAACATTTTCAGAAGTCTTAAAAATAATACTGTTCTTAGATGCTTATTTCTTACTTGCTCTAACTTTTGTAACTTGTATTTTCTGCGCCTATCGTATTCATATGACGTGTATTATGAAGGTGTATAATAATGTTTACCTACAGCTCATAACAATACGGATATTTTAACAAAATATTTTTTTTAATTCGTTTTATGCCATAAAACGTATTTGAGTACTTTTAAGTTGTAATTATTTCATAACCTTGAGGCGGTATAAGTTCAATGGGAAATTCTGAAGTTAATCACATAATAGATATCGTAAACACCATACCCAAAAGCGGCATCAGACTATTGTGGAATAGCTATAGTCATCCATTTCCTCTGGAGCCATATATAAAGTGTCGAAGGTTGGTCTGATGACGAGCTGAACAGCCACAATCGTGGTAGCCCCCCGCCGCCGCTCCGCAGGGGCCTCCCGTCTCGCCGAACTAAATCAAATAATGACTAATCGATTCTCTCTTATATTGCACAGTAGGTTCACGTCAAATGTTATTCCCTTTAATTTTTAATATTTTTGTTTATTCTGTTTGCATGAATTCAGATTCGTTATAGACAATACCATGATCGATACGTTTTAATAACGATTTGGCGGTTGATTGATGTTTATTAGTTCGGTAGTCGGAGTTTTGGGAATCATTAGATGAGTACGGTGCCTTATGAAGAGTAATGATGGCTGAATGCGGTACTCAACTTAATTCGAGGTTTGACCGTTTATAATTTATGATTCGTGTTCAATACTCGCGCCACGATATCACTCAGTTGGGCCTCTATTAGGTTTAATTCAATCAAGGGTCTAGTCCCCGATACTACTTGACATGTGCGCGTTTGATTAAACGCTTTATGGTTTCAGCTTTCTATTTAATCACCTTCTGTTGTAGAGAATGTCTAATGCACATGTCTAAATTTTAGAATTTCTTTGAACTCATGATATGGTTTATAAATATAGACGACTGACAATGACCAATCTGCAATGGGCTTGCATAGTGGGTTGTGGTCCGATTTCCCAATTGGTATGCTGTGCGGAAAGGCCTGTGCCCTGCAGTGGGATGTTATAGACTGATGATGGCCGACTAAGTTCATCCTTGCGGAATACAAATTTATTATGTATGTTAAATACATACAGATAAGGTAATATATCATCGTCAACTCATTACAAATTTCCTACTGAAGGGCACGAGCCTACCCGTATAGAGTGATTAGGCACGCGGGCTCAGTGTGGATTGAACAAATTCACGCACAACCTTTGAATTTCTTCGTGCGTGCGCGGGATTCCTATGTTTTCTTTTACCGTAAGAGCGTCGCAAAAACGTACGTATTATTTTGAAAATTCGCAGAGACATTGTTACGCGGTGGGATTTGAAGCTCTTCTCTCTAGATCGGAAAGCAACAGTCCACACCAATGAGCCACCGGCGTTAAATAAAGTAATATATACATATACTTAATCCTTGAAACTTACTGATAAGTTAGTTCCTATTAATTCAGTAAGTTTCTTACCTTGAGGCTGCATGGTGAGTATACAGATATCTTCAACAATTTACATTTATAGATATCTGTAAAGCTATTATAAAGTGTAAAATATTGACTGATATTCAAATTTTGTATCACGCTTGAATATTGTTTGGATAGCCAAAAAGAGACCGTGTTTATGTTAGTAATATGTGCGTGGTGACCTCAAACTCAATTGCTTTTCTAATCATAAAAGTTATACATTGGCAAATGCACTCCTAGCTAACAGAGCCATATTGAAAATGCTAGATATAATATACAGTAAATATTGTTAGATTGCTGATCTTTGATCATTTTCATACTATCAGATGGCTACTAACTGTTCTGTGACCCCTTTCTAGAAATCACGGCGTATTTTATGACGACAATTGCCTTGTACCATCAGATGAGCTAGCTGCTTGACTGATAAGTTATTCGAACCTCACTATTTAAGGAGCGAGGCTATGGCCAACCTCCAACGCGAGTCGACGAGTCCCCAAGAGGAGCCTCAGCCGTCAATGGTCTGAATCTGTCACCTCTTTGAATCTTCTGCTGGACATAGATCGTCTTCATTTATTGCCAGATATATCAGTCCTCCGCCTCATCCAACCTCCCCCAGTAATCTTGTACAAGTCGTCAGTTCATCGGGCCGAAGTGCATATTACAGTACGCTTGCCAAGACGAGGTCTCCATTTCAAAACTCGACTGCTCCAACAGCCATCAGTGTGAGTAGTGTATGCTTTATAAAATCATAATATTATATATGAGACCTCATTACGGTATTTTAAAGAAACCTATAACCGATCACCGATAGATGTCCCCAAGTCATTAACCATAAACTTTAATGTTCGTAGCTATGTTTCTTACTGGATCGTAAATATAGAAATAAATTTGAACAATCATTACTTCGACGGCTTAGAATAGTTTATTTATTCGATGGCCCGCAAACCTACGCTAAGTGCTATTTACACTAGATTCATTGTTGTTTAAATTATCGATAGTCATTCATAAAAAGACTACTTTAGAATTTAACAAAAAATTTGACGATCCATGTCGGTAATGGTTATGAATTCGGCTACAATACAAAGGGTACCTATCCTCGTGTAGTAAAATATTGGATGAACATGTCCGTATGTATTAGTTGTTACACCAACATACTTCAGACCAATACTTATTTAAGAATAGTCGTTTACACCTACAAATACTCATCGGGCCTGCGTGATAGGATACGGCTCAATTTACCGAAGCTGTGTGAAAAGGCATGTGCTTTGTGGTACGTTATAGATTGATAATGATGATTCACAAGAATTCATTAAAGACGGCCATTATTCAATGAAGATTGTAATTGTTATGAACATGATTTTAATCAATAACATATTCGTATTTCCATTCGTTGTCTTAAACTCACATGAATACTTCAGTGAAACACTGCTGTACAGATATACCAGACGACAAAAGATAAAGAAAACAGTTACAGCTTAACGATACTGTTACTACTAAACAGAACCAGTTACCAATTGTAAATGAAGCCATTATAAGGGCATCAGTACAACTTGATGAATAAACATTTAACAACTGAGAGCCATTGATATTCGAATGTCTATTTCGACATACTATAGCATCATTATGCGACCGTTAGTATCGAAACACTATAAAGTGATCCGACAGAATAATATAGTGTAACTATATGGAAAACGATGTAATATTTTTAAAATTAAATGTCAAAATATGTATATGGAGCTGTTTATAAGTTAGGTGTCTCCCGGTTCGACAAACATGTATCTAGAGCTAATATTTATGATAACGTTCATGTTGATTTTTTATTAGTTCAACATACCACACAATGCAACTAAATATTTTCACAAAAAAAAAAAAATGATCTTACCAGTTTTTTTCCAAAAATCACGAAAGTTCTGGGGTACATGCATTTGTTTTCCTACATTTCAATTTGCCCTTTTTTTTATTTATGCGATAAACACTGTTTTTTACATTTAATAAAAACATTAAAAAGCTCATCTCTCTCACTCTCTTCAACCTATCGCAGTCCACAGTTGCAAATAGGTTTCCCCCACTTTGCGCCAGATATCCTGGTCCTCAGCTTTGCTCATACAGCATCCACCAGCGACCTTTCGCAGACCTTTTCGAGGGTGTCTTAAGCTACGCTGGCCAACACGCGGTCTCCATTACAGTACTCGTCTGCTCTAACGGCCATCGGTTCTGTGACATATGTTCTACTACCTCATCACTATAAAATAATTAACTTATTGGTTATTATTTCAAAACATACGCAAGGGAAATAAGAAATAAAGACATTATTTTCTCAACATGCAAAAAATTAAGAATTCAAGCGATGTCTGCCAAATTGATCGCAATGCGGTTAGAACAACGTTGTCTTTAGTTGCAATGCGTACGAATAAATCTAAGTATTCTTACTTAATGGTCTTAAGAAAGAAAATTCTGTATTTGATTTTGTACTTCATTGCATTATAAATAAAGACTCAAATACATTCATATTTAAATATACTTAAGGAATCTTTAAGTAAGATAGTGATGCGAATCAAAATGTTCGCTGTACGGGAGTCGAGAACAGGTGACAAATAGTCACGCCATTTTGCAAAGGTCGGGGCGCAGCGACACGTCGATGTTTTTATTTGTTTAAGTCGATGACTTAATGTAAGTGATGGCCGAGTCGATATTTTCATCTATGTTGATTTGTAGTTTTAATTTTTATTAATGTTATGTGCTATTTATAAATTTTATGATATATTTTCGGCTAGCTATTAACGCTAACCAGGTGTCCACTCGTTATGATCGATAAAGAATAAATGTTCGTCGTTTTATTTTATATAGAATGCGTAGTTTTGCCTTATATTGATTTAAGAAAGATTTCTTAATGTAAAAAAATTGATATCGATAAATTGCTGCAAATATTTTAGGCACTGCACATCCTTGGTTTTATAGATTCATATCTCTTAAATGTATGCATTCAGCAGCACATAATTCAGGATTACAAATTGTTTGTTTTAGGGAGAGACACCAAATGTATTGGTGTGATTCCAACTTAAAAGGGTGGCGATAAATACATAAAAATCTGATGAGGCATTGCGAAATTGTAAGGCCCCTTTTTTAGCATCGCGACATTTTTCTTGTTTGCCTGACAAAGGACATGGAACTTAAATTTGTTTGTGAATGCGTTTGTTGTTTGTTTTTGCCTTTAAGCGCCTGTGTATAGTGCAAACGAATAATTTCAACACTAATTAACTGTTGCGATTTTAGTGCTCGTTTGTGTTTTTTTAAGTGAGCACTGAGCACTGTGTTTTTGTTTCTTTTATTTCTTCTTAATTAAGTCGTATACGTATAAATATGTTTTCATAGTATGGATTGTTCAAATGTGTGAATATTATTATTTGATATTTTTATATATATAAACTGGTCCGAAAGAAGGTATTATATTGTGAACTTTTTTACAAAGGAATTATCGATTATTGTTATTATTTACTTGTGTATGAAGAGAAAACTATGAAAGCTCTCATTTATTTTATAAGATTTTTACAAAATCTGCCACTTAAGCATTTAAAAATCTTAATTTCATTTTAAATATATAATCATTCTTACCGAAGAATTGGCGTTATCTGATTTCTTAGCAGATTAATGACAGCTTTATTGTTAATGTTAGGTATGTTTACCACTATGGTAAAATAGTTAACATTCCCTATCGGTACCTTTAGCCCCGGATTCAAATTAACTCAACCACAAAACATCTTTTTTTTTATATGCCAAGTCATATTTGAATGGATTTGACAACACCAATTCGTAGATTATTTCAAATCTATCAAGCATAACACTCAATGTCCGTGCAGTGAATATGTGTGTATGGAAAGTAAATGTTTGTGTTGGCCCAGGCGTTTTTTTATGTCCTTTGTATAGTTAAATCATATCCTATCTATTTCAATTAATATATGCTTCGTATTTAAAAAAAATTGCGTATTAGGTATCCATAGTTTTTACATCCCATAGAATAAGCTACTTGCATATTATATTTAATGCTAGAGTGTGAACATCATAGAATAAGTTTAATTGCCTATGATAATAATGACCGAATCGGTTATAGGTTATATTCAAACTCAAAACATCTTTACTCAAATTAATATTTACATATATTTTTAAATATTAATATTATATGTAGTCTTATGACCCTACCAACGGTTCGGAAAAAGTAGGGATCTTCGAGAATAACTGGCAATTATAATTCTCATTTTAAAGAGTACAATAATTTCTATTATTCCTTATATGTTAATTATACTATTTATTTAAGAAAGTTATAATGAAAATACATATCTTTCGAAAATTTATTTTAGAACAGCTCAGAAGGTGTGACATTCGCTAGCTAGAATGGGTTCATAATCGGATTTATATGTAAATTAGCCTATTTTATAAAAATTTCTTAATAACAAGTCTATATCAGACTAATTT
Organism: Leucinodes orbonalis; assembly: GCA_019425675.1. NCBI lineage: Eukaryota > Metazoa > Arthropoda > Insecta > Lepidoptera > Crambidae > Leucinodes > Leucinodes orbonalis. The sequence goes on from PQWD01008881.1 coordinate 36,909, forward strand.
GATTAGAGAAACGTCAATATATAAGAACCATTGTCACGTTTCAATTCATTGCTAGATTGGCGGGACTACGATATAAAAAAAAATGCTTTATGGTCACATCAATAACGTGTTTTTACATAATAATATCGAATAGGAACACGCCGTTAATAATATTTGAACATTAAATATTTCAACGGCCATCATTCGGATGTTAGCAGGTCTGTTCTTGTATTAATTAATTAATATATTGACATGATACAAATATTGATGTCCCTTTTTAATGGAATAATTTATCGTGAAAAGTTATTTATATAGAGTTGGAGGAATATGGCCTAACAGTGCACCCGTCATCGACAGTAGTCATTGCAGGCTTAATTCCACAGCAGCCTGTCAACGACCGGACAAGTGATGTCAGGTGTTTTCGGAGGAATTAAATTTCAAGGATATAACAATTTTAATAATAAATATACAATGATATCCACACAGCAGACGGGACTTTTTTTGCAGAAGAATTAAAAATAATTAAAGCTATTATTAGCTATTATCAAAAGGCTACTTTTACTTTTAAAAATACTTTCGTTCAGGAGTGGTCATGTTAGGTTGTAATGATGATTAAAATGGGAATGAACAAAATAAGGAGACGAGTATTCAAATTAGATCAACGAAATGGTCTGTAACTCTTGTGCTTGGTACACACTACACGAGAAACTTTAACGCATAATGTCCAAATAAATAACAACGATTGACTGTAATGGCAGATTGCGACTATTTATGTGCAAATTATATGTCCAAGAGACAGTCAATGGGCTTTTAGTCATTACTAAACAGGTTTATAAGATTGTAAATTTTGTTACAACTGTCACTTTTGATTGTGACCAGCTAGAAGATGAGGTGAAATAAATCGAATTAAGTAATTTAGATAGAACTGTTTTCTTCGAGGTTTGGGGTTACGTTGGAATTAATTTACTTCGATAAAAACATACTTATTGGTCTATGCCAGGTGTTACATTTTTCTGTTTGTTTATCATTGCGGGATTGTTAAAAAAATACTTGTTCGTCAAGCATCATTTAATTCAAATGAAACCAAATTTTGGTGTAATCATTCAGTTTCGGATTCGATCTCCATGAGCGATAAACATTGGCGTGTATTAACGTTTGTCTATTTTGTATTAAGCTAGGTATTTCCTTCTTGTATTAGGCATTTACAATCATAAGAATAGACGTCCCTTTTTTAGCACCTATGTACACTTATATATGGGTACTAGTTTAAATTGAAGAGTTTCAAACGATTTATTGAACACAAATACTTTATTCAAATTATTATTTTTTAGATACTTTTAAATCGCCAAGGCATATCATTATTTTTTAAATGAATATTATTTGACGACCCATTTGGTGTTGCGGTTGAGAAGTCGATTGCAACACCAAGGGTTCAATCCCCGGGCAGTACAAACATTTGTGTGAATGAACATGTCTGTTTGTAATGGTGGTGTTTTCTATGTATAATATGTATGTATTCACAAAAAAAAAATGTATATAAGTATGTTTATCCGTTGTTTAGTACCCAATACGGGCTTCACGCTTAACTTGGGGCTAGATGACGCTGTGTGAATGTCAGTGGATATTTATTTTATTTTTTTGTATGTTATTTGTAATATCAGACATCATTCAGATTTAAGATTGGTTCCCGGTTGATTATAAAATATGTAACTCAGGTGATATGACAGTCCACATTTCTATTACACTAATCTAAATACAGACTTAACAGTTAAACGGTGCAAGTTATTTCAGAAGTCGAAGCTGCATAAGGAAACTTTAAGGTACTTCGGCATTATGGTTCGGTCAAAGTTGACCGGATGACCTTTCCTGACCCCGCGGTACCGGTAACATGTGCCGGTAATCTTCCGACCGGTTGAGACAAGACGTAAGTATTAATTTGTGTCCTTAAAGATTCTTGGAGACTTTTAGAATAGCTGGGAAGCGGTATATGTATAAGTGTTTAATGATTTTTAATGTTTTATAAATTGTTTAGTAGTAAAATAAAATTTCAGTGGTTTATGAACGCACGGCTATTTGGTGGTAGCTGAGACTACTCTCCCATTATCATCATCATCATCAGCTCATTAAACGTTCCCTACGAGGAGCACAAGCCTACCCGTGCGCGGGTGTATAGGCCTTAGTCGTATACGCGGGCCCAGTGCGGATTGGCCGACTACACGCACAAACTTTATAATAATAATAAATCTTTATTTGATAATATTTTACATTGTTGTATAATAATGATCTCTGAGACCTGTGTTAGTTTACACTGTGCTACAGGCCTCAGACTTCCCAAACTATTGACAAAATTCTAAATCCCAAACATTGAATCTCTTCGCAGGCGTGCGCGGGTTTCCCCACGATGTTTACCTTCTTTCTTATTTTTTCGAAATAATATATACAATCACATTGGTACGTGGCGGGATTTGAAACTGCGCCCTCCCGATCGTAAAACTCGAAACTTTGAAGAGTTTGCGAATGTGGAATTCATAACTATATTTGAAAGATGAAGAAATGTATTACAAATGACAACGACAATGATAATCATTCATGGAATCTAAAGCCTTATATTGAATTAATCGACAGAAGATTTTCTGTGTTAAATCAAATCTATTCTAATAAAATCTATCGAACCTTGGTTGTTTCATTTTATCTTGAAAAATATAATTAAATTTAAAAGCAATCAATCTCGCAGTTTTAAAGTTAAAGACATTTTCTTATTACCGTTATCAGTGTTATCCACACTATTGGTAGAAACGTTGAAAAACATCAAAAATGAAAAAAATATGTATCTATTAATAAAAAAAGTATATAAGTATGTTTGTTTATCCGTAAAATCTCATATTACTGGTTAATGATTACTTTGGGCCCAGATAGCGCTGTGTATATGTGAGTGGATATTTATTTTATTTATTTATAAGCACAACGCTTTTGTATTATGAAGTAGAAGATGATTTTAATATTACAATCATCTGTGAGAATGAAAATTAACTGCGTACAAAATCTGCTACATAGTCAGTACCACAACAAATCGATAACAAACTACACATAAGTATTCCAAACGTAATACGTAATGAAAAACATCAACGTTAAACACTTATCAAACTGTCCGTTAGCGTATCCACCCAGAAATGTGTCACAATACCTTATACCAGCCACTACCATATAAACAGCGGGTTGGTATTCAAATGAGGGCTGTAATGAGCGGCAACGTATGATTTTGGTAAAATATGTACGTTATTTAGGCGCACGGCCGACGGCAGCCGCAGGCGTAGCCGCTAAATTAAAAACACGTCAAATGGTAAATTGGACCGAGACATCTATTAAGGCGAGACGGGGTGGGCCACACTGGGGACAGAACATTATTACTTTATGTGATTAAGCTCTACTTACTGAATGAAACATTTTATTTACTTTGTTGGAACTTACATTTCCGTCCACTAGATAATTGTGCACGATTATACACACTATTTGTGATGCCTTATCCGAAGTTGCTTTCCGTTAAACAGGAATTTTCAGTTTTATATCGGAAAATAATGCTCGTCAGTTAACGGCGTTTTAGCCAGTGGATGGCAGCTTTTACGACCCATGTCGTGTAATGGTCGTCGAGACTTCGGCTACAAAACCAAGGGTTCCGGGTTCGATTCCCGGGCATTACAAACATGAACATGTCTGTTTGTAATAGTTTTGGTGTTTCTTTGTATAATAATAGAAACACCCAAACCATTACAAACTGTCATTTTCTTAAGTTCATTTACAAAAAATATAAAATAAGTATTTTATTATCACTTATACCCTAACTACAAGCTTTTCCGCCGTATGAATAACAGTGGATATTTATTATTTTGTACATTATCATAGGTATGTTGAAAATAAAACTGTCTGTAGATAACTTTTAGTTTAAACTTTTGGCTTTTTAATTTGGCTTAAAATCATAATACATTAAAATAGTCTAAAATGACGTTGCTGTTCGCAGAATATAAATTTCATTTATACAGATAAACTTATTTACCTTTGCCACTATGCCAACTCATTGGTTTCTACAAACAGAATATGTCAAAGATAGTAGTTTTTATTAGAAGTAATCTTTATCATATAAAACCAGTTCTAAATTGAAGACCGATAGACTATTATGTTCAACGTTATTGTTTTGAAATCGTACGATCAAATTACAAAAACTCCACTGACATTATTTACTTCTGCACTATATATTAAAACAAGTAAGGACGTAGTAGTAAGTAGAAGCAATTATTCCTGAACATAAAATATAAAATTACGTGTATTGTAGTGTGCATGTGTACAACACCTTACCCCCAACTAGAGGTATCAAGAAACAAGAGCTCGAAGGCTTTTACTTAATTCAGAAGCGCAGCGGGTGTTCCCAAACCATTGGAGCGGGACCGTGAAATATGGTGTGGACTGCACTGCTCGGTGACCGCCTCAGGCCGTGTCCTGCGTGGTTGGCATTCCTGCCTTTGTTGTTCTAAATGTAGTCTGGTTTTTAATAGCTCAAAGAATTAGCCGGATTCATATTTTTAGTTGGATCCGACTCGGGGTTTTCACCAAGTAGTAGTGGTGATGGTATCTGTCATATGATTACGTTTGACTTTAGAAAATAACTGCGTACATCAATACAATAATGCGTTACTCCATAAAAAGAAAGGTACTGCAAATCAAACATTTATCAAAGCATAATCATGTAAAAATAAATTAATTACGAATTATCAATATACACGAAAAAATTTGGAGATTTATGTCAAACATTTACAACACAAGTCTCTAAAAGTTTAAATATAACATATTCAGGGATACAACAACGTAAACTGAAGAACTTAACGCACTGTGAAATGGCCACAAGCTTATTTCATAATTCACGGCTGTCCGTGGGTATCCTTTTAACACCCGTGACGATGCCTTTCTGTCGGCATTCGGCTAAACAAAATGCAATTTTCTTTAACCAAGAACAATTTATCATAAGGACAAGTGACGGTTAGAAGTAGCAAAACAAATCGAGTCCTTTTTCGGTCTAAAAGCTTATTTAAATTTATAACTCCCGAGAAAAAGTTAATTAAGTTTTAATAGAATTCAAAACAGGAGTGGTTTTGGTAGCCAAAAATAGGCGGAGATGTTATAAAATTTAATTATTTTTCGTGCTTAATGATGAGTGTTTTTGGCCGACTTACTCGCTTCTGAACGGGAAACGTAAACAATTAACAGTTGTTTAGGATAAATGATTACTGACAGTCCTTCTGTTTCGTGAATTAATTAATTATAGAATTTTGATATAACAAATTTAAAAACTAACTTAGAATTGAGATCCCAAATAGTTTTTCTTTCTTTTTTTCTTCTTTCTATTCTTGAATATTTATTGCAACAATGTTTCCAATTAATTGAACTGTAGACATTGGACCAAATAAGCAAGCCTGGTTAGCTTATTTTCGTTTAAAATTGTGGGGACCTCAAATTAAATAATTTAATTCGTGTTTGCTTAATCTACTATTTCAATTTAGCGATGACTAGCCTTACCCAAGTAAGGCTAGTCATCGCTAAATTGACATGAATTGAAATGGACACCAATGTCACATAAATATGTCGCGGACACATTTTTACACAGAGTTTAGGTAAACACATGACAATACATCGTAAATCCTCATGAAAGTCGTCTCAAGTCGTGTGCCATATGAGTTTATGACTCCATTGAAGCAGCATGATCGTTTACACTAAACGCGTCATACTGTGTCAAGTCGAAGCCCTTTGATGGGGGTCGCAAAACCTCAAACGTAATGATTTACATGACAGAACCCAACCGTAATTCTATCGAGGCAAACGTTAAGAAAATTGTCGAAAATATTTTATGGTAACCAAGAACAGCGAGACGAATCAGTTTAATAATGCACCTCAGGTATGATTGGATCATTTTTATTGGTTTGTATATGCGAGTGTCCTGAATAACATTTTAATTACTCTATATAAATCATCATTTCTCGTTTCGAATGGCGTGATTTACTTACCGCTTTGACATAAGCGCGTATCTCTTAAATCAAGAACCAATGATATTTCTTTGTCATTTGGTTTTATGTGATTTTTAATGAGATTCTCAGGATTGAAAATATGATTTAATCTCTCATTTTGGACAGACCAGCTCATGAAATGAGTATGCCAATATTATTCTGATCCGCACTAATGTTGTTGGGCTCGATTTTCAGCATTAGAAATAATAATTTGAATCAGCAGCATCGTCTATTACATATAAATAAAATTGGAGTGTCTGTTTGTAATTTTAAATTTTTTCTTTATGTATATGAATATACTCGTATATACGGTACATATGCCATAATAACAATTTTAAAGTTTTTGTCTGTCTGTCTGTTTATTTCGGGTAATCTATTAAACGGCTGGATGAATATGGACAGGACTTTTTTTGACAGGTAGTGGATGTTACTTTTATTTAGAATAATACTATTAATTTTGGAAAAATAAAGCAATGTGTTACAGCGCGAAGCCGCGCGTCGCGAGACTTAACATAGCGACTTTAGGTTATGTTTTATTGCGGGAGAATATATCATAAAACGCGGGTAAAACCGCACGAAACAACTAGTTTCAAATAAACATCATACTTCGTCCCCTTAGCGTAAAGTAAATATAAACTATATAATTATTTTAAGAGAATCGCTAACTTCTGTCTATTAAGCTGATTGTACTGATTACACTTGACACACACAAAGTAATTTATAATCATACCTAGAATTCCAAGCGTTTTGTGTTTACTTTAATTACTACTTCTGAATATCTACTATTTTAATTGTTTCTAACAAAACTATATATTTATCTGCATCGATAATCCGTTAATCATTTCCCACGCCATCCGCTAACCGTCGGCCATTTGTCTTACAGGAATGGTCTATCGCCAACTATGGCAACATTAACTGATGTTCTGTGTCAGCTAATTAAAAGTAAACATAATATATAATGCGTATCGGAGGGCAATCGCAGAAGTCACGGAGACGAATATGGCCTAGGGCCACGTTTGATGGATAGAAAGACTGATCGTAGAACAGTAAAAAACCGTTGAAGAGTAGTTATGAACCAGAAGTATTGGTAAATTGATGGATCCGATATTTTTTTTAATATTTTTTTTTTATTTGTTTATTTTTTTATTGATGTCATAAAATTAACAGGGCGGTCATTTCACTGACCTGGTAAGTGATACGCCTGATCAGGACAGACGCAGTGTTTTAATAACAGGAGGTACTCATTACTTTTCGTCAACACTGTCCTGCGCCCGTGAATCGAGAGGATAAATATTCGGTCTTTTATACCCGGTATTTTACTAGCTAGAATGTTCTCCACCCGAAACACTTTATTGACCAAGTACGTGCTACGCTTGATGAAGAATTATTAGTACATGTAGTACATTTTTTCTTTGTTGTTGCGCAGTCTAAGTCTCTTCTCTCTCACTTCTTTTCGATCGTCGTCGGCAATTTTAATTAGTATACTTATTTCCAATGTCAAATGCGTTAAATGTAATTCAAAATTATTCCACTTAAATCTTCAAAAAACTAACTGTTGTTTACCAAATTGAAAATATTTGTTTCTATCTATATTTTAGAATTTTCCTTGAAAAAAATACCGAGAATAAGAGACCTGACATCCGTTGTATTTGGTGACGGGCGCAGTGTAGCATTGATGGAGAACAATAATTGTCTATCAGTTGTTAATTTTCCTTCAATGTCACTCTGTTATGGTCGGGCGTATCACTTACCATCAAGTGAGCTTCCTGACCGTCCTGTACACTCTGTAACATAAAAAAAATACTTTTTTCTATTTTATATTGATTTGTTCATATACTTCAACTTCTAAATTTTCTTTAAAAAAAAAACAATTTTCAAAAACATTTGCCTTCAGCCGTTTTATAATTTAATTTATCTTTGTTCGCTACATCGTGAACAGATGCTAATGTTCCAATTTTCTAATAATTGTTTATTTTTAGTTAAAATAAATGTCAGATAAAAACGCAGCATCTATATCGCATCTACTCTGCGCCCATTCATTCATTAGTTTCTTCATTACTAACATCAATTAATTTCTTTGTTCCAATGTGTCAGTTGTAAATTGAGAAGCAAACACTATTTACAAGTTTTTATGCCCATTGACTGAGACAAACAATGTGTATGAGAAACGACCTGTCTTATGTTATGATGCTTAATGAACTCCGAAATAGTGTGGTTATTACTAATAGGAAAAATAATAGATGTTGAAAGCTTTAAAAGTTTGATGTGTGATAGCAATGCCAATGCAATGACATACAGATGTCAGTTAACAAAATGTTAGTTTTAAATTTTAAAGGTTCATTTATGGGTCTTAGATATTATAATATAAATATCTACAGACATTCACACAGCGCAATATAGACATGTAAACAAACAGACATGTTCATGCACACGAATGTTTGTACTGTCCGGGAATCAAACCTGGAACCCTAGGTGTAATAGCCGACGTCTGAACCATTACACCAGATAGGTCGTCAATTATAAGTAAACTTATGGGTACTAAGCCTTAACTTGCGAGTCTTATCATCGTGGTGTACCCTGGGGCCACCGCGTTGGGGGTTACGCTTCGAAATAACCTAAAGAGAGAAGTTATTTGGTTATTCAGTTGTTTAGTTAAAGTTTGTTAGAATCTCTTATAATAACTCATTATTTGTAAATACAATGTTCAGCAAAAACGATATAGTCATATATTTACAGTTAGAAATAGAATAATGAAGTGACACAAACGTTTTCAATGGAATTTAAGTAAGGGTTTTAAACTAGATAAAAAATCTAGTCAATATACAAGAACCATATCATGTTACCTACCTACATGTATGTTACCTACTCTTATAATAAATGATAATGAGACATAATGTTCATTGACGATCCATTTAGTGGAAAGGTTGAGACGTTGGCTACTTCACCGAGGGTTCCGGATTCGATCCCCTGGCAATGCAACATTTGTGTGCATGAACATGTCTGTTAGTATTGGTCTGGGTGATTACTATGTATAATATGTATGTATTTATAAAAAAAGTATATATGTATGTTTATCCGTTGTTTAGTATCCATATTACAGGCTTAGTTTGGGGCTAGATGGTGCTGTGTGAATATCAGTAGATATTTATATTACATTTAAATATAAAACAAAGGAACGTCTAATTCTATTCAACTTCTATTGTAAATAAGTTGAATAAGTTCCTAAGCGTGCAGAATGACTGCGAGACATTCTAATAGTTAAAGCTCTCTACTCACCTTTGTTCAAATGGCTCTTAACACAAAGAGATAGAGGTCATAATTATTTTACAAAACAAGATTGTAATGAAGGGTCGAATCGTGGTATGGCTATTTAAATTGAGCCTCCGTCAGTAGGACTCAGCAGGGAGTAGGCCTTAATTGGGAACGCAATAAGTTATATCTTCGCCATTGGTGTACTAACGCTATATTGAATTGGTGGCATATTCGTTGATGTTCTTTTATAACTAGAACTTTATTTTGTTTACTGGAATTGTATAGTACATTTGGAAACTTTTTTCTTTGATAAATTAGTAGCAGTTAGTTCTGAAAATTAGCTGTTGGCAGGTAATGGCGACTTCATAGGCATAAAGTGCATTAAGGAAAAAAGCACAAGAGATGAAGTAAAACGTATATTAGGAAGTGGTATTCGAACGTGCGGGTAGAACTAGATAAGGAATATGGTAGAATAGAATAGAATATCATTTATTTACTAGAAACATGGTACATTTTGGTGGTCATAACAATATTTGATTAACATGCTTCGCCATTTCAATGGCGTGTAAATATATATAATCATCTTAAATTATGTGAACAATGTCAAACTTCAATTATGTAAACAATGTCAAACTTAAATCATAGTAAAAATGTCACTGTATTCCTAGATATTCTTTAACACTATAATAATTCCTATCTAAAAGCCAATCATATATTTTTTTATTAAATAATGGAGGATTCAGATTCTTAATATATTCGGGAAGCCCGGTAGAGTTGAAAGACGTTGGGAAAATGAAAAATGAAAATGAAAAGTGTTTATTCAGTTTAAGGCCTTACAGAACACTTATGAATGTTAAAAAACTGAACACTTATAGGGTCGCAGCATCCATAAACGTGATCCCGCCCTACGCAAGAGAATGTCCATACCTTTTCATTTATGAAAATATTTTGACATTGATATTATAGAATTCATGAAGAAGAAGCATTAAAAGAAAATACTCTTAGAAACTAGATTTTTTTACTTCAATACACATAAAGATAAATCCTATAAAAGAAACCGCTTGAGCTACGAGCAACTACTAACAGCCCTTGCGAATCGATTGCTTACGCGCTTCAAATTTACATTTTGCAAGTAGCATGTTTATGGGAAGATATTATTATGGCCGGTTACGTGCCTGCTGATTGGCCTGAGTTAAAGTCTAGGCATGGAAACACACCTGCCTGTAATCTCAACTTTGCCAGACAGATACATTATACAGTATTCCATCTTTTGTCGCACATCTTGACGGTAGACTATGTTTTTTTTTCAAAATAAAGTACAAACTGATGATTTGGCGGTCAGTTTTGTTATTTTTATCCATCTCTCGCCGCAACATTCAAGTTACACAGAATTGTTCCCTTAACTTTGTTCTGTTCAATGGGTCAAAGTGATATATCTAATAGCTACACATTTTCTACCTTCAAGGAATTTCAGGTGAGACGTGAACCTTTCTTCAGATCTCTCCTACATGTGAAAAGCTTTCCCAAATTTTGTAATATAAAAACAAACCTTATGTACCCACACACAAAGTTACGAATAAAATAAAAAACGACCATACATACGACGGTTCCTTGAAATTTTTTTGTTCCCTTTGCAAGTTATTGTGATTTCGTTACATTGAATATCGAAGACAATGCGTGTACAGAATGAGTTAAAAAGATAACAGCGCACATTGATTAAGCCAATAAAACCCAAACAAGGCCC
>PQWD01008883.1:0-22676 GCA_019425675.1 Leucinodes orbonalis
AAATCCTTCACACACGAGTCTGTGACGTCCCGAGGTCAAAGACACCAGTGAAACTACATGGCCAGGGCTGCCAACTATAAATATGAAATCATTTACAGGTGAAAATGACATAAAACTTTTTTTTTCATTTTTCTGCTAACAAAAAGGTATTTTAAACAAATATCGATCCGATAAGAATTAATGAACAAAGGTCGACGTTGCCCTTAGATAATTCGATTTCCGATCGATATATATTTAAGAACTTGTTACATTTATCTTTCCGGGGGTGAGAATAGGTAAGGTTTTTGGTTGATTGTTGTTATGTTGATTGTTGAGCAATACTTGACCCGAGACTTGACCCTAAAGACTTTCCTTTGCCTAAAGAAGAATTGACAAAGTGCAGTTTTGAAAATATACAATAATATACTTATTCTTGATATGACGTAGGATAAAATCCGGAAATATATAATATTTTTAATAGCGGTAGTTGGTTGTTATAGGTTAGAGTATTGATATTAGTTGTGAGCATTATATTTATAACGCATTTTATTCAAAGAGAAAAATTGGAACAAGTAGGTAACCCTAGTGGCTGACTGACTCATATTGCTAATGCTATATCAAATACAGTGATATCTTGCCAACTATGATGCTAGATAAATATGCACTTTAAGACGTCGGTAAAAAGCACAAGAGACAGTTGCGCCTGTTAATTATTTTTGATTGCACACCAAAGGTGAGCCCTGTTATTATCTAGTGCTTGCACTTTCATGACATAAGAAAGTTCTGCCATTTTAATAGTTAGGGGTACATTGTAACTTATTGTAAATCTTTAAAGGACAGTGAAGTTGACTTAGTTGCATACAAAAAACGGCAAATATTATTTGAATGTCGTTTTATTTGAAAACTTCATTGTAAAAGGATAACAAATGCAAACTTAATGCCGCAGTGGCATTCCATACCAGTGGACCTTAAAGTATGGAGAAATAAATGAAATTAGTGCGGAGTAGTCAACCCAAAAATAAAGTCCTATTATACCTGATTGGTAATGCCGAAAAATTTTCCGAAGTGTGACAATTGTTCATAAATCCTTACACTGAGAAATTAATGCTGTTGCGTAAAAATGAGTTCCTGAACCCCTTGTTAGGTTTATATAGGTATAGGTTGTATAGGTTTCCCCCTGAAAACGCGTTGTCATGCCTGTTACCTGTGTAGAAAATAGCTGTTCTACTCTGGTTGTAGTGGTTGGACTGAATAATTTGACCAGAGCGGGACTCTCGGTTGGATGATCTCGACTTGATCAATGATTGGTAAAGCGCAACATCAGTCAATCGATCTCTTGTTTCGTTTTTTTTATAAGTGTACAGGACGGTCAGGACGCTCACCTGATGGCAAGTAACACGCCTGACCATGACAGAGCGGCATTGAAAATATAATATCCCTCATCAATGCCGCACTGCGCCCGTCACCCGAGACAACAGATGTTAGGTCTCTTATACCCGGTAATTTCACTAGCTATACAGTGCCCTCATCCCGAAACATAAAAGTGCATAACATTCCTGTTTCACGGGACGATATTTGGCACAGCGGTGACTACCTAGACAAATCAGTATCGGGTCTACCACCTAGTAAGTAAGTCGGTGGCCAAGCCACACTTCGGATGCGATGAGCCAGCGGGGTGGTAGCAGTGACTTAACCTCTTTGCATTATAAAGTGTTTCGTTCCTGGAATTACAACTATTGGTATTATAGCTACTGTATTGATTGCTGACTTTTATCAAGAGTAAAAATTTAATGAAATATTGCATCGAAATTTTCAATTATTGCTGTTATCAGCGCTATGTCACGGTCATGTACACCATAAATGGAGCAAGCCTGTTATTATATTTGCAACATAATAACGAGATTTTGCTTTTATTTCACTGATTGAGCACTAATTGGACTGTGACATGGGTCTGGCATAAGACTAGGTCCAGAAAACTAAGAATATGGCCTCAGATACTTTCTTTTCTTAATTAAGTAACTTTGACTTTTGCGAACTCGCCAAGAACGTTCATGATAAATTATAATTTCACGTGTCGAAAAAGAATTAGTTACATATTTTACTTATCACCCTATACGGGTAGGCTCGTGCCCCTCGGTGGGGACGTTAAATGAGCTGATGATTATTTTACTTTATATTAGTAATGTATTTATTTACACAAAAAAATATAAACAAAACAAAGTACGGGCTTATTAATATTTATCTTGACGTTTATTTTTACAACGCGTTCAAGATAAAATTATGTACTCAATTTTAGCGATATGAAACAATTGAGTTTTCGAAGCACAAAATTAATTTCTCAGATAAGCCTCAAATGTTATGATGATATGTCAATAAAAAAAAAATACCTACTGCGCAAAATGAAACTGACCTTGAGAATAATAACATAATTTAATTCATCAGCATCATTTCGACGATGTATATGGTGAGATCCGGGTTCGATTCCCGGGCGGTACAAAAGTTTGTTTGCATGAACTTGGTCTTTTCATGTACTGATCTGTGTTTTCCGATTAACCCTTTAATCCAATGACACCTAAAAGCTTCGGAAGCAATAGATTTTCAATTGTGTCTGGATTCCTGGCGTAAGGGTAAAATACGGACCTTATACCCGACAAGTGGAGCCAGCAGTTACACTGCAGCTGCCCTCCACTAGTCACTGACTAGTGTGCACGCACTGGCGTGTGCTGTTTGACCAGACTCTCGTTTGTAAGAAATACAAACACATGGACATAACCTCGAAAGTTGGGCTACTTCCATTGCATATATGTAATAATCAACAATAAATCAACCTGCCTATGATTAAATGACAGCTGCAGACAACGCTGTATCAACGACGGATCTAGGGGGAGGGTCATGGGGGCATGACCCCCTTCTGAGCTATTTTAAAGCACTATACTAACATACATTAACAAAATACCTTATAACTTGACTACTACTATGTGACCCCCTCCTTGCGCCTAACCTGGATCCGCCCTTGCGCTTTATCACCATAGCTAGCTTTTCTGCCGTCCACTAGCTAAAACGCCGTTAACTGGCGAGCACAATTTTTCGATACAAATCTGAAAAATCCTGTTTGACGGAAAACAACTTCGAATAAGGCATCTTTATATTACTATTTGTCATGATAAAGATATTATTAGGCTTTTTGCATGTTAAATAAGACTAACAGTGTGTATAATCGTGCACAATTTAAATGACTTATCAGCCGAACTAAATATTGTTGTCGTCAGTTAACGGTGTTTTTGCTAGCAGGCAGTTTTGGGCTTCTACACTTTGATTATGTTGTTGTCATCGATACGCTAAGAAGAAGAATGAGCCTATAGCCTCTCATTGCATGGCCCACACGGCAAGGATAATAATATACGTTATTTTCATTGCAGTCAGCCGAAGTTTACTCAATGGTGAAGAAAGATCTGGACGAAATTGGGAGCGCAGTCAAGAGCGAGGCCACACATGTATTCAGCTCCACATCGAATGTTCTAGGCAAGACTTTTAAAGTAAGTACCAAGTGTATAACTGTCTTCTTTTTATCTCATCATCAGTTCATTAAACGTCGCCACCGAGGGGCACGAGCCTACCCGTAAAGGGTGTATAGGCTTTAGTGGTCCACGCGAGCCCAGTGTGGATTAGCCGACTTCACGCACAACCTTTGAATCTCTTCGCAGCCGTGCGCAGGTTTCCTCACGATGTTTTCGTTCACTGTAAAAGCGTCGGATAACGTACATATAATTTTGAAAATTCGAAAACACTGGTACTTGGCGGGATTTGAACCTGAGCCCTCCCGATCGCAAGGCAACAGTCCACACCATTGAGCGACCATTTTTATCTCGTTATAGCATTATATCTTTTATGGAAACAGCTGTATAGTATATTTTATGAAGCGAAATGTGTTTTGAAGAATAAATCATTTCATATGATTTTTATGCAAATTGTTATCATTATAAAGCTACCAAATCATCATCATCGGCTTATTTTTAATGGCCCACTGCAGAGCACAGCATAGCTGGGGAGATGGAACTACCAGATGCACAATCTTATGTTTCAAAAGTATGAGGAATTATATTTATTACATTACATTACATTTATTACATTTTAATTAATTTTATTTTTTAATTTTAATTACATTTATTTTCAGTTGGACGTACCCGAGTCACCCGCAAATGTTATAAAAAAAGCTTTAGCACTTTTATAGGTAAGTACCTATCTACCTAATTATAGACTAAAAAGACTAGTGGTAGACTCGATACTGAGTTGTCTAGGTAGGTACTACCGCTGTGCCAGATATCATCCCGTGAAACAGGAGTGTTATGCACTGTGTTTCGGGATGAGGGCACTGTAGCTAGTGGAATAACCGGGTATAAGAGACCTTAACATCTGTTGTCTCGGGTGACGGGCGCAGTGCGACATTGATTTATGGAGGATAATAACTGCTGTATCAGTTGTTGGTCTCCTTTAATGCCGCTCTCATGGTCTGGCGTATCACTTACCATCATGTGACCCTCCTGACCACTTCGAAAAAAAAAATATTTTCTATTGTGTCTAGATTCTCAGCGTTCAATGGGTTAAAGTGCTCTTTAATAGTCTACAGCGTTATTTTCATAGTTTCATTTTATCTAATTTTATACATTGATGACTAGGTAAAGGCAGGTTAGGTTAGAACTTCTTAACCCTTTGAACGTCAGGAATTCGACACAAAAGAAAATCTATAGCTTCTAACGCCTTAGGTGTCATTGGCTTTCAAAGGTTAATAATACCTACATTAGTCAGCAATGTATTGTAACTTAGATCAAATGAAATACTTAATACTACTCACCCATCCTTCGAAGCACGGAGGGAGTCGAATTTCATTTTACGGTCACCCATCGGATGTCTGGCCCACTGTGGTACTTACTTGATTTGCACGATCATCGACTTGATGAGCTAGTTGCTACCCCATTAAGCCACTACACAATAAACATATTTTTTCTGCACCGGAATTTAACCTGGAACTTCTGAAACTACCTGAAGCCGCGTTTTTAAGTGCGACAAATGTAAGCTCAACGAGCATACACTGGCTGCCAGTTTACGCTCTCTGAGACGAGTCAAGACGCACGAATATTAGAAGAAATTACCGTTTTTTTCCCAAAATGCCATCCTGTGCAATTGTAACATGCCATCATCGCAATGAATCAGTTAATTTACCAAGAAATATAATAACTTTTCACAGGTAAGAACCGAAATGAAATTGCGACACTGGGACTGCCTATAAACTTGGCGGCTTGTCCAGTCTAATTGTATATTCGGATGTCTGTGGATTCAACCAAATATGTTGTTAATTGACGCTTGTTCTATTCAGGTCAAGTGAGCACAGTACTAAACCCCGAGCCTGATGATGAAGACGAACAGAAGTCATCCTGTCATCGGGGATACCACATGTTGTCAACGTATAAGGTAGGTACATCAATATTTATGTTGTACGAGTAGCCCTAATAACTTACACAGAATAATATGTACATGTATTCAGTAAGTGAATTGTAATATTCTTTTGGATACAATAAAGATCTTAACCTGAATATGTTTAATTGACGACCCATTTAGTGAAACGGTTGAGACGTCGACTACAACACCAAGGGTTCCCGGTTCGATCATTGGGCAGTACAATTTGTGTACATGAACATGTCTGTTTGTATTTCGGGTAATTTCTATGTAATATATGTGTTGACAAAAAAATTAAGTATGTTTATGAGTTGTTTAGTACCCGTAATACAAGCCTCACACTTACCTTGGGGCTAGATGGTGCTGTGCAAATGTCAGTGGATATTTAATATTTATTTTTATGCATATCCCGCAGCCATCTGGTTCAATTAGCCATCCAATTGGATGCCTAGGCTTTTCATTAAACGCCGTCATCCAACTGTATGCCTAGGCCGATAGTTGATTCATATTATGAATAATGGTCGGTTCTCTATTACATAAGTAAATATTTAGTAAGAATTGCAATATGTTTTTTTTTTAAGTAGTAATGTAACTTAATTAAAAAA
This sequence comes from Leucinodes orbonalis, assembly GCA_019425675.1. Taxonomy (NCBI): domain Eukaryota; kingdom Metazoa; phylum Arthropoda; class Insecta; order Lepidoptera; family Crambidae; genus Leucinodes; species Leucinodes orbonalis. The sequence goes on from PQWD01008883.1 coordinate 6,039, forward strand.
TAATAATTGATAAATATATACAAGACAATATTTAAAGATAACCAATAATATATTGGATATTCAATTAGTAAATCTTTTGTTGTCAATTATATAGTTTTCAATTAAGTTTCACAATATCTGATATATCTGGATATTATGTAAATCATTTGCTGGGCCCGCGCGGACGACTAAGGCCTATACACCCTATATGGGTAGACTCGTGCCCCTCGATGGGGACGTAAAATGAGCTGATTATAATGAATTCCCCACAGAAAGAGCTAGAAGCATTGCAGCGCGTGGACGCCACGTTCATAGTATCAGCTGACAGCAGCGAGTTCACCGCGTGGCGGGCCAGTCTTGAAGGTTCTGATGGTGTGATTACTCCCATCAGCGGCCATCAGGCGACTCGACGCCAGTCCCGTGCTGAAGGCGCAGTACGAGAAGCTGGTGCCCGATGCTGTCACCCATGACGAGTTTTGGGAACGGTGAGTTTAGGCAGATGCATAACATGTAACAAATTTGGTTTTCCTTAAAGGTGTTTCTTTCCGCTGTTGGTTGCAGTTGGCGTTCGCAGCTTCACGAGACAATTATCGAGATTAATTTTGTCATGTATTATTGATAAAATTAAGGGGCTGCTTTCTGGGCCATTAAAATTGGAAGTGTGTTGCCTTCGACATTAAGTTTGTCACAAAATCGCGTCACTGTGGCTGCTTTCTGGGCCCTCAAAATTTGAAAGTGTGTTTGCCTTCGACACGCTAAAAGAGAGAAGTTTATCAAACGTGTGTTTGGGTTTAAAGATATTTATGTCTCATAAGAACAGTACAGTTCACTTACAATGAGAAAAAACATAATAGTAGTTATTCTAAATAAGAGCGCAGCGCAACTGCATTAACCTGGACATTAATACAAACAGATAACAACGACTGATATACAAGAAGTTGGGCCCGCATACACAGCACAAGCGCACATTTTTTGCAATAAAATTCGACTTGCCTACGGCTTAACACATTAGACCCAACCAAACATCATTACTTACTAATGTGTATTATAGCTATGGTGTAGGTTCACATTTGCTACATATTTCGTTTATTAATTTATGTGGGCTTGGGTAGCATTATATTTCATTTTCATCATATTATTTTTTCTCTTTCCACTGCAAAACAGCGCCTTGACAAAACTGTCTTGGCATTAGCTGAGTGGCCACCATTTTGTATATTATTATTTTTTTATATTAAGGAATAACATGTTACAATTTTTATTGCACCAAATAAATATTTTTCTTTCTTTACTATAGAATGTATTGAGTTGACTGCTGTTATTTTTTTACGTGTGTAGGTACCTGTTCCGCGTGGCGTTACTCCAAGACCGTCTGGCGGCGGTGTCGCGGCGGGTCCCGGAACCCCAGAGCCAGGACCCCGTGATGGCACACCTGCCCAGCCAGACACAACAAGCTCCGGAGCCAATACTACAGTGAGCAAGCTCACCCTGTCCTTACCACTTCTATATCTATATTCTATACAGATCCCCTTTTCTTTTTGATGTGACCTGTTCCAATTTTAGTATATGTATTGCCGAAGTACGTTCTTCATTTTATATTTTAAGCTATTGCATATTCTTATTTGTGAGGTTGTCTGTAAGAATTCGCTATAAGCGATAAGACCGCCTAAATTTTTTCTTGATTCCTGTATTTTACTTGTTTTATGTGTGCTATATAGAAATGTATCTTTCTATCTTTATAATGAAATGCTTATACCACTTCTAGTTTATTATACTATAGCATATATTTTCTTCTTTACATGAACACTGATAAATTCAACATGAATATACGTACTCCGATCACTTCATTTGCCTGATTTCAGTTGGTGTAGAATATCATTAATTGTCATACTGAACATTTTGATGTAGCAAAAATCATTATATATATTTTATTCTTCTTTGTTTTATCAAATAAATACAATGTTTACAACCACATGCTTAGTTTAACTATTCCCTTGTATAAACATGTGACCATTGTTTTATAGGAGCCCCAAGAAGGTATTGTCGGGGATAGAGAAGGAGCCAGCGGCGTATGAGAGCGCAGACGTCGATGGCGTCGTTTCTTGGGAGGAAGGTTTGTATAAGTATACAGTACTTAAAGTATATACATAATTCATTACACGTACACCCTTGGACTGATAAATTAAATTAGCTGAGAGTCACCTACGGTGTCCATTTAGCTGGGAAAATCAATTTTTGCCATTACATGTTTTCAACTTTTATAAGAGGCCTTAGATCCGTCGTCTCGGGTGAGGATCGCAGAGCAATTTAACGGACTTTTCAAAAGTGAATATGGTAAACGAATGTACAGATCACCTTGCCGTCTTCAAGGCAAGAGTGAATAGGCTGTTTCTAGGCAGGCATGTCCATCCGCATCATCACTTACCATCAGGTGAGATGGCGGTCAAATGTCTGCCTATAGATGATAAAAAAAACCTTGTGGAAAGTGACACCAAACATAATTAGCCTACGTGCTACTGCAGAGCACAGGCTTTCCCGAAAGAATAGGAATATAAGGATATTGGGCCCAGAGTGTTATGCATCCCGATTTTGCCGGGACTGTCCCGATTTCGAAGGCATTGTCCCGGGTCTCGACGGTCTATCGATTTTGTCCCGATTTTAGACAATATGCGATAGGATCAATCAAATAACATCATAATAAACTCGATCATATAAAACTAGGCTCGGGCCCTCGGTGGGGACGTTTAATATAATGATGATGAGTTTTATTTCCTTAGACTGTGTCACTGCGTCATAACTCATAATATGATTGGACTAACTTCGAACGTCACTGATGGATGACCGATCGTCCCGATTTTTTTCACCTAAAGGTGAAAGGACAACCCTGATTAAGCCTATCTCACACTATGTGGGTCCGGTGCGATATGGTTGGTGTACACTACTAACATCCTTATTTTGACCTGGGACCGACGGCTTAACGCGCCCTACCTAGAACGGTATCTTCTTTTTGAGCCAATATAGTGATTCAGTCTGCAATATCCTAACCAAAGTAAGAAAAATTGCACAAATTTACCAGGTGGTAGACTCGATACTGAGTCATCTAGGTAGGTACCACCGCAGTGTTAGATATCGTCCCATGAAATAAGAGTGCTATATACTCTTGTGTTTCGGGATGAGGGCACTGTAGCTAGTGACATTACCTGGTATAAGAGACCTGACATCTATTGTCTCGGGTGACGCACTGCGGTATTGATGGGAAATAATAACTGTATCAGTTGTTAGTATCCTTCAATGCCGTTCTGTCATGGTCAGGTGTATCACTTACCTTCAGGTGAGCGTCCGGACCGTGTTCATTTGTCTCATAAAAAAGTAACTTTAAGTAAGCGGTCTCTCCGTGGGATTCGAATTCACGGGACCCTGATTACTCGGTGATCTTAACTCTACGCTCAGACTAAACCATCGAGGCAATTAGTGAAAAAAGGAAGTCCGCATTTGACCATAGATATTTCATAACTATTCATTATGGTAATTTATTAATTCTGTCATTAATATTTCAGTTATTTATATTTTTTAAATTGAATTTAATTTATTACAAGCTGATTTTGTTACCTGAAATGTTATTAAATAATACTTAGGTGGCCTAGAATTGATTTACGTATATATTTATACGTTACTTATTTGCTTGTTCATAAGCTGAAATCTGAACTGTAAAAAAATATTTAATGGGTATTCTGGCAAATAAAGAATAATGATTTGATTTGATTAAAATCATAAAAAAACTACTTACCTACCTAACCCAACAAAATCTAACCCAAAAAATATATTTGTCCGACAGAAGACTTCGCCCACGACGTTGAACTGACAGAAGAACAGCAAATACTCTTGTTAGAAGAGTACGAGAAAGAGATCGCCTCGAAGAAACTGCCAAGAAAACAATCCGCAAAAGATTTGACCAACAACAACGCTGAAACAAGAAAGAACGCACAAACCACAAACAAAACAAACCAGAACATAGACAAAAACAAGAATGTAGGTAAAAAGGATTGCTCGCCGAAGAAAGTTAAAGCAGACGACTGTGGCAACTTAGTGGAGGATTATTTTGGGGACAAAGAGGTCAAAGATGACGCAAGCGCGAATTCAGACGAGAGTTGGGAGAAGGAGTTTGAACTAGACGATGTTGTGCAGAAATCCTAAAAGGAAAGTCCGGCCATTAAGCGAGTGTCGTGAGTCGCCGATATTGTAAGATATAACTATTTTCACATATTATGTCGCATTTTTAAGTAATATACTTGTTAAGCTACATCAGATAATACTACCATTTCAAAAATACTAAGATCAGTGTTTTGTTCAATGATCAATTTTTTTATCAAAGGTTTGTTTTAAAGATTTTTTCAACTAGATACATGAATAAAAACAAACAATCTGTTCTACTAACCTAATAAAAGATAATTAATAATACAAGTATAAGCTTCTTTGCAATGATATTTCATCATATTTAAGTACGATTCATTTTAATTCTCTAAACTATACTAAAATGGATGAAAGTCAATATCTACGGGGTACGAAACTCGCTATAAAAGTATTAATGTTAATTCGAATTATTGTAAATGTAGCCTTCGAGTAACAGATAAAAACAACTGTTGCTAAGTTCAGCAACGTTATAAATGTAATCAACATTGTCCAAACACATATTAAGCAATGCAATTTAATCATAATCTGTAAACGTCCATAAGTCATACAATTAATGTATATGTAAAGCTTTGATAGTATTGAAGAAAAGTACAGTACGAGAAAATAATTATGCCCATTTTATTGTTTACTTGGGCAAAAACTCCAAAGATCAAAAGATAATCTTATGGGATCATTCCATACACTTTAGAAACGTTTTATTTAAATATTGTTAAAATACAAAATTCTGCCACGTATTCAAACATTACGTGATAAAAAAAACTTGTACGCGGAGTTTTCGAAGCTACTAAAACCGCTTCCGAAAATTTCGGAAATTCGGACCGCTACCGACTCAATGTTGCCCGAGTTTGAATTGTAAAAATATCTTTTTAAACTGAAATATGTGAAATATACCATATTTTACTAACAACTTGGTATCTGCAGTTTTTAATTGTTTTGTACTGTACTCTTCATTCATTGCTAGGTCGAGGGTGGAATATTTTAAATAATGGTTATGAAAATGTTGATTGGATTTGAAGTGTTTTAAGCGTTGCGTTGTACAACATAAGTTTTTTTTTTAATATTTGCGGTTTCTATTTAATTGGAATAAGTCATTTTATTGAAGTAACAAGTTATTTAAAAATATTTGCTTCTTTTTGACAGCCAAATGTTTCACCCTAGATATTTAGCCAAGAATTTTCAAATATAAACCTTTAACCCTAAGCACGTAACCGATAACTTTGAATGTAGGGTGACGACTGAAGATAGTGTAGAATGTTGGTAAATAAGAATTGTGTATCGATAGACTAAGTTGCACATTGGATTATATTTTATGACGATAAAAGAAAAAACATCAAGGTAATTAAGAGAAAATTCAACTGTTAAAAAAGGAATTCTTGAATTCTTCTACAGAAGATATTATACATACTTTCTTTTCAAACATACGGTTTTCTCACAGTATGTTTGAAAAGAAAGAATAACAGAAACATAAAAATTATGTCGTCGTATGAAAACGCGTTTTTACATGCATTTACGATTGTATGATTGTGAACTTACTTACCACGGTTTGTAGATTTGTTGACCCGATATTTGGTATGATTTTAGTAGTAATTTGAAGTATACATCGTTATACGGAGATTTGTTTTACAATAGTAGTGCCTACAGCTTTATCATAGTTTTACACAACTTTGATATACAACTTTTATTGTTAAAAGTTTCATTATGTACTTTTAATAATATAAAAATTTTTTTTACTATTATGATATTTCCTATGGCTAGATAGTGTTGTTAACTTGGTGATCTTTAAAAATACAAGTATTTAAGGTTTGTTTACTTATGACACGTAAAAAATTATAATAAAATACGGATTTTATTTATATCTAAAATATTCATAACGATATATACTGTCTATAACATAAGAATGTGGTACAATAAGGTAACATTATGAAGTGTGATATTCCATAGTTATTTTCGATATACCTAGTTTGTAAGTAGAGAATAGATTTGATGCAAGAAATGAAACTTTTTAAACGGAATCTTGAGCTCTTGACTGTCACAATGTATTCTATGTGTTTGGCCCCAAAAATGGACGAAATTTCGTGTATAAACATGTGCAATAAGTGCCCCCACGTAATAAATTTTACATTATACGACTTATATATTATTTCGGTTTAGGTGAATTGACTCGATACATAATATGTACTGAGTTGCATTAGATTTCGTTATGTTTGTGTAAATTATGATTATTATAATTATGAATAAAGTTATAAAAAATTGTAAAACTTGTTTTTATTTATCCATTAATTGGCGATTTAGTAGTATTTAGAAAACCCAAAAAAAGTTCCTATATTTTTACACAATTTTTAAGGGGTTGTTATTCTGAATGCCTTTCTGGCGAACATCATTGAGGCTCCAGGACTGGTCAGCCCCCGCCGGCGGGGGCCATCGTCGCGTGTCCCTGTAGGTTCGCACAGTCCCTATTCGCGTAACCGGCATGTGCCGGGCCGCTTTTCTCCCCAAACATATGTTAGGCTACCAAGCCCCCCCGCAACGCCCTAAGTCAGTTCGAAAAAAAAAAATACTGGTCAGTCAACACTGTACTAATTTATCCATGCCAGTAACTGCTCGATTAAAATGTTATATTAGACGTCAGATTCCACTTACATGATCTGGGAATAGGGACCATAGAATTATTGTCAAAATTGTGACGTAAATAAATATGTTTAATCGCATACAAACATTTTTGCATGCACACACTACCCACAGTACTTACGTGAATATCAAATAATAATAATATATATAACGAGTTAATGAGGAAAAAACATGCAAATAAACAAAACTAACTTAAATTTATAAACCGTACTGTTACTACTAAATAAATAAATATCCACTGACATTCACACAGCGCCATCTAGCCCCAAGTTAAGCGTGAAGCCTGTATTATGAGTACTAAACAACGGATAAACATACTTATATATTTTTTTTGTAAATGCATACATATTATACATAGAAAACACCCAGACCATTACAAACAAACATGTTCATGCACACAAATGTTTGTACTGCCGGGATCGAACCCTGAACCCTTGTTGTTGCAGTCGACCTCTCAACCACAACACCAAATGGGTCGTCGAAAATTAAGTAGCAATAGTCCGGTGCTCAGTTCGAATCGAACTATTGCAACTAAAAAGTTGCAGTAGTCCGGTCAACCAAACGAACAACCGGACTACTGCTACTAGAGAACACAGACACGTTTTAACTGAATTGAATATTGTTAAAATATAACTTTAAGTAGGCAAGTTCACCAAAAATCACTGTGTGTCATTTAAATTCCACAAAAAATAAACTTCCCTCTGTTTGTAAATAGAGAATGCCTATGAAATCATTTCAGTTATACAATAGCCGCAAGCCGTGCTATAGGTATTATCGCCGGACGTAATTATGTAAGTAATACGTACGTTATTATAAAATCATCATCATCAGCTCATTAAACGTCCCCACCGAGGGACACGAGCCTACCCTTATAGGGTGATTAGGCCTCAGTCGTCCACGCGGTCCCAGTGCGGATTGGACGACTTCACACACAACCTTCGAATCTCTTCGCAGGCGTGCATGAAGGTTTCCTCACGATGTTTTTCTTCACCGTAAGAGTGTCGGGTTATAAAATAATCAACCAAATTAAGTACCGTCCCACTGCAGGGCAAAAACCTTTTTTACTCTTACCTTCCCTCGCAGTATAGCCACGGTAAGATAATGTTAACAATATTTCTTAACATTAAGCTCTTTGAGAAAATATTTGTGCGTGGGACATTTGTAATTTTTACTGATATTTTATATTTCCTTCCTTCCTTTACAGGACCGGCAAGTCTCTCATTATATTTTTATACCTTTATCCTCAAGTATACTCTGAATACTCATGGGTGGCAGAGGCCGACTTAAACGGGCCAATACATATGGACATATTCTTCGATAGAGCAGTGTTCATGGGCTACGGAGACATGCCTTTGTCAATTGGAGTGTTCATTACATTGAGACATGTGCTTACATCTTACAACCCATATAGGGAAGCAAGAAAAAAGGGGGGGGAAATCAATAAAGATCACGTATCTTGTATCACGAAACATCAACTCGACGTGGTACATCACTCATAATACAGCATACGTAATGTCAAAATGTGCACGGCAAATTGTGCCTGTGATCGAAGACGAGCTAACAGAAAAACAGTGGCATGGCATTAAAAAGAAGCACAGCCCTGTTCACGATCTTTTTGTGATAAGAATTGCCAATGACCTAGCTTTCATAGACCCCGATCCTCGTCTGTATTGGTTCGAATACAATCAGCATGCGGTATCTGGACCGCTTGTGACCAGAGTTGCTGCCACGGACGATATACTCGGCAGGACGGTTAAGTTCGCCGCGAACGACATGCATCTAGGCCCGAAGACCATCAGCTCTAGAGAATTCGAGGAGGACGACAACGTTGTCGTCGACTGCGAGGAATGGATGCTCAGGGACTGGGGCCGATTTATTTGTTTGAGGAACCCCGATAATTATCCGAAATTGGCTTCAGGGGCTCTTTTGATATACCAGGATACGCTGTTTGGCATTGGCAGTTTCTATTTAAGGAAAGGTAACCATAGCCTGCTGGTGTTTACGGATGTGAGACCGTATTATAAATCGCTGTTTTACACATGCCGCTATGTGGAGGACAAATCATTTAACACAACTAAATATATCGTACCAGAATTTTGGAAAAACAAGTAGGAAGGTGACAGATTGTATTCGATCTTCATTGAACTATATCGTAGGAAGGTAAGTGTTTATTAATGAAAAAGTTATAATGGTTATGATGGCCCTTTTTTCAGCATGGACAAATCATTTAAAAAAAAAGAAAATAAAAAGGATAATACAAAAAAGTAAAGAAAACGTAATAACAATGTCCCTGACTACTACATCAGGGGGATAAGCAAATTCTTTTATTTTAAAAAACTTGTCGTCACATGCGGGAAGAGTAGGGGTGATAACAATTGTATTTTAATCTGCATTCCATAAATGAAAACTTTTCTCAACATACATTTTATTCAAATATAAACCATTTTTCAGTCGATTGCAGGCGGCACGGGTACTTTGAGTAAGGGTGGAGGGGTTTTGTGAGGGTAATACACTCCTTCAGCGCCGAGCGTGAGCTGATTGGGCATGTCGTTGGACTGAGGGTACGGATGGTGAGGTGGGGCACCCATCCATTGAGGGTACCAGTACAATCCCTGTCAATGAAAAACATATTAAAATATTATTAATTTACTTGTTACTTTGAAACAAAAGCGTCGGTGGCTCAATGGTGTGAACTGTTGCCCTCCCACCGAGAGGGCTGAGGTTCAAATACCGCCACGTGCCAATGTGTTTTCGAATTTTCAAAAATATATGTACGTTATCCGCCTTCTTACGGTGAAGGAAAACATCGTGAGGAAACCCGCGCACGCCTGCGAATAGATGCAAAGATTGTGTGTGAAGTCGTCGAACCCGCACGGGGCACGCGTGGATGACTAAGGCCTATATACCCTATACGGGTAGGCTCAAACCCTCGGTGGGGACGTTTAATGAGCTGATGATGATGATTGAAACAAAAATGTTTATTTATTGCCTAGTAATATTAACATAATATGTAAGAGCGGAACCACCACAGGTTTCTCTTGCTTAAATGGAGGTTCCAAATAACTTGATTAAAGCAAAACATTATTAATTAAAATTTATTATTTTATTTATTATTATTTGATGGAATACCACAAAATATATGTGTCTAAGGGCGTTCCGTCATTCAATGTACAAAACTAAAATCTGTTATGTCAAGCGCAAGGCAATGTTGCCAGAAACTAATCACTATCTTCAGTCATTGTCGAAAAGTACCTACCTATTTGCAAACGATATACATAATTTACGAACCTTATTCCCTGAACCTTGGCAGGTGTACCTATATTCGTTGACTGTGAGCGGATCCAGATAACTGACGCCGGCTATGGACCCGTAGTTTGGCGGGAACATGAACCAGCATCCATCCAGGGTGTCTTGAACATAAAAATGGAAGAATTAGAGTGACGTCACAAGTTAGTCCTGTGACTCTTATTTCGGATCAGTGTTGAATTCGGTAAAAAGCATAGTGCCCACTTTTGCCTACCATAAAAGGTCGTTAACTAAGGCTTGACTAAGGCATTTTTCAATGACGAACTAAAATGACTTGTTAAATGATTGCTTCAAATAATGACATTGTTACGTTTAATCATCTGCGTATATAGGTACCTCGTCTATTTCTGACTTCATTATAGTTTTTCTGGTCAACGTACTTCAAATTTCATAATACCGTAGCAGGCAGTTAAGTTTCTGTCTGTACCTAAAATCCTAACGTCACAAAACTATAGTCCTAATATTAAAGACGGCTAAACAGTCTATTGATTGGGTACCTAGATTTTAAGGGCCGATTAAAGCTCCATGTCAATACTTACAAGTTAAATTATTGGGGTCGATCATCCCTGGAATTTCCGTTGTGGGTTGATACGCTTCTGTAGTTTTCTCCAAGAACGGCGGGATCGGCGACAGCCCTTCTCCAGGGTCGCCAGGTATGATAAACGGTCCTAGAAAATAATTAACAGTCATTGATAGTATTTCCACTTCATTGTTTAGTTGAGCGTCGTTGGCTCACTGGTGTAGACTGTTGCCTTCCGCCCCGGAGGTAGCAGGTTCAAATCCCGCCACTGTCTGTTCGAATTTCGTAATTTTATGTACGTTTATCCGATGAACCTGCGCACGCCTGCGAAGAGATTGAAAGGTTGTGCGTGAATTATCAGGTCTAGAAATATCGCGTTTTGGGGACAATTATCCCCAGTGAAATGTGAGAGGAAGCTGGATAAGAAAAGCGGAGCTAAGGACCAGGCTATCTGGCTGACAGTGGAGGAGACCAATACTTAGCAGTGGACTGCGATAGCTTGAAGAAAAGAGATATACCAAGCGATTCTGACCATTGAAGGCAATGTCTGTATTTATTAGAATATTTCAAACAATATTTTTGTATACTCTTTTTTTTATCCTCTATAGGCAGACATTTGACCGCCATCTCACCTGATGGTAAGTGATGACGCGGCCGAGGATGGATCGTGCCTGCCTAGAAACAGCCTATTCACTCTTGCCTTGAAGACGGCCAGGTTGTAATGATCGGGGAACACATACGGAGACAGAGTTCCATTCCTTTGCGGTGCGCATCAAGTAAGAAGCACCATAGCAGGCTGTGCGGATGAGTGGAATGTCTACCACGTAAGGATAGAACGTTAGCCCCCGTCTTGTATCCGATGGTGAAAATGGGCTGGTGGAACTAACGCGTGTAATTCCATCGCACACTCACCGAAATGTAGCCTGTAAAAAACCGACAGCCGTGCAACTCTACGACGATACTCGAGGCTTTGCAGCTTAGCGTCAGTCAGCGTAGGGTTGCCAATGAGCCGCTCAGCACGCCTCTCAATCGAGTCCAAAGCAGCCAGTTGGTATTTGGCTGATCCATGTCATAGGTAGCAGCAGTATTCCATACAAGACCGGACTTGGGCTTGATATAATGACAAAAGCTGTCCTGGGGTGAAATACCGCCTGACCTTGGAAAGGATCCCAAGTTTTTTAGATGCAGTCTTTGCTTTGGACTCGATATATTGGCCGAAGTTGAGATAAAGAGAGATGAACACCAAGAAGCTCAAGGCTATCGGTTATTGCAACAGGTACTTTTCGGAAAATCGGAGCAAGTTCGAATGTGCTCCGTTTGGTGGAGAAAAGACACGCCTGTGTTTTGGTAGCGTTGAACGTCACCAGATTAGCATCACCCCAAGAGGAGACTGCTTGAAGGGACGCGTCCACACGGCTTACCATGGCCTTTCGACAAGACTGGATTTCTTCCTAACTGGCCCTTGCATTCAATACCTGTACGTAACTGTGCTGTCGTCCGCATACCCAATGATACCGGGCATAAGCAAATCATTTATGTGTAGTAAAAATAGAGTTGCGGACAGGACTGATCCTCAGGACACCGGCGTCGATATACTCCTATAATTTTGCTGAGGAGGAGGCCTGTGCACAGCAGTGGAACGTTATAGGCGTTGTGATGACATATAAGTAATACATTTGATCTTATATCTTCTAGCAAGTATTCTTTAAATATGTTTACAAATAAAAGGAATAGGTCTATTGAAAATCAATAATATCTCCTCCGTAAAAGTTGGTATTATCCACTCGCACACGTGATGATCACAAACTAGCGGTGAATATCTCTCTTTTGTGTAAGAAAGTATGCCCGTTCGGCAGGATCTACATATAATATGACAAATTAGTGTTTTTTCCGGTTTCCGTCTGAGTTTGAAAATGTTACTTATATGTATATGGTGTATAGTATAGGCCTTAGTCGATAACGCGGGCCCAGTGTGGATTGGCTGACTTCACGCATAACCTTTGAATTTATTCGTAGACGTGCGCAGGTTTCCTCGCGATGTTACCGTACCGTAAGAGCATCGGATACGTACTTATAATTTCGAAACTTCATAAACACATTGGTACGTGACGGGATTTGAACTTGCACCCTCCAGATTTCAGATAGTTTCGGGATGAGGGCACTTTAGCTAGTGAAATTACCGGGTATAAGAGACCTAACATCTGTTGTCTCGGTTGACGCTCTGTCATGGTCTGGCGTATCACTTACCATCAGGTGAGCGTCCTGGCAGTATTTATATAATATCTTACCAGAAGGTAATCGTAATGTCGCAACCTCAGACCCTGTATATTGAAGTCTAAAATGAAAGATCCCGATGTCACAATACAGGAAGCTGCGGTTAGTGGTGGGAGCTTATATGTTTCTATGCCGCATTTGACGATAGCCTTCGGCATAGTTGACACATCTCGAATGTGCTGGAGATTCTTTTTGAAGGGAAACCTGGAAGTAAATCGAAGTCGATAAATATAATAACAGCCCAGTCAATTACTACTTCCTCATTAGCCTATAACGTCCTCTGTAGGGGCAGGCTTTATTACATCCATACTAATATTATAAATGTGAAAGTATCTCTGTCTGTCTGTTTGTTACGCTTTCACGCCTAAACGGCTGAACGGATTTTATTAAAACTTGGTATGTTGTACCTAGAATAGGTTTTAGGCTACTTTTTGTCCCGTTTTCACCCCCCACTTCCCTAAAATGGGGTTGAAGTTTGTATGGAACATTCCGCAATTTTGGTAGTACGACGCTGAAATTTTGTATGCGGACTATCTGTCAGAAACGACCCCCAAACCCTTCAAATAGGGGAGGAATTATCATATCCGATTTTTCGCAGTTTTTAAGGTAGAAAGCTAAAAATTGGTATAAGGGCTGTAAGTCACAAACAATAAATCTTTAATTTTTCTATATATATATATATATATACATATTTGGAAACGGACTCCAAAACCTTTAAAATTGTGCGGGGGATTCCTATGTATAGTGATATATATGTATACATTTTTTTTTCGATTTTACAAACAGGTTACAAGGTAGAAAGCTAAAATAAGTATGATGGCTATTTGTCACGCACAATAAATCTTGCATATTCAAGTTTTTGCAAAGCCTTGAAAAAGGGGTAATTTATATTTGAATTATCCCAGTTTTTAAAGTGAAAAACAAACAATTGGTATGCGAAGCGAAAAATAAAAAGAAGTAGCAGTGTTGCAATGTTAAAATTAGTCTGTTTTCGTTACCAGGAAAGTGGAGCTATATTATCCCGAATTTAACGCGAGCGAAGCCGCGGGCAAAAGCTAGTAAATAAATATAAATGAATAAATATCTACTGACATTCACCCATCGCCATCTAGCTCCAAGTTAAGCGTAACGCCTGTAGTATGGGTACTAAACCTCTTCAACCTATCGCAGTCCATGCTGGACATAGGTCTCCCCATTTTGCGCCAGATATCCGGTCTCCGCTTTATCCAGCTCCCACCAGCGACCTTCCGCAAGTCATCGGTCCATCGGGCCGGAGGGCGTCCTACGCTACGCTTGCCAAGACGCGGTCTCCACTCCAGAACTCGTCTGCTCCAACGGCCATCGGTTCTACGACATACGTGACCAACCCACTGCCACTTCAACTTGCTGATCCGGCGGGCTATGTCGGTAACTTTAGTTATTTTTTTGTTAATACATACAAATTATACATAGAAAACCCAGACAATACAAAGAGATATGTTCATAAACACAAAGTTAATATCTGGCAATGGCATGTCTAATAGTAGACTGCAATAGGTTGAAGAGAAAAAATAAAACCTAAAAAACTTACCTGAAAATACAAATCCCAAGGTGACACTCCAAGCCGTGTATATAATTATCCATTTGAAACACAATACTTGGGTCTTCCTCCAGATAATAATGCTTATCTTCCATGAAATGTATAAAACCCATGAAATGGAACGCCCTGCCTTTGCAGTAAGGAGCAGGGCCTTTCCCCATATTGTATATGTCGCTGTACAATTCAGATATGAAGAGATACACGTTTTTACCGCAGTAGAACTCTGAAAAAAAAGTTTACATAACAAAAATGGGCACAACAATTTTTAATTTAACAAAAAGTTGAAAAACTGAAGCCTAGCGTAGGATGCCTTCAGGACCGATAGATCGAAGACTTACGAAAGGTTGCTGACAGAGGCAAGATAAGAAAGGTGGGAAACCGGAATATCTGAAATAAGGAAGACCTATGTCCAGCAGTAGATGCGCAAGGTTGAAGAAGCACAAAGAGTCCAGGGGTATCCCAGACTCGAGCTTAGGCTCAAGGAGATGCGGGGAGGGCTAGGTTACCTTGTAGGTATAGTTTGACAAACGATTTGATGTTAGTGTGTTCGAAGTCATCTACTACACAAAAGTATCCAAACTCCGTGTAGTATAAACAATGTACATGAACATGTCAGTATTGGACTGGGTTTTTTATTTGTATCTAAGTATTTCAAAAAAAGGTATCCGGAGTTTTTTAACTACAGCCAGTTGCTTCATTTGTGACTTGATAATGCAGTTTTTGTTAACCATTTGACCGCCAGAGACGCACAAACAATAGATTTTCCATTATGTCTGGTTTCCTGGCGGCCAATGGTTTAATAAAATTCTAAGCATATTTATTTTATGTTTGGAACAATGATAATATCGTCATGGTACACGATTATGCTTTATTATTCTTTATACATCTGCCGTCATGTGTATGGCAGCATTAAATTACCTTGGCTCAAGTAAAACTCGGCAGGCACCGCACCACCAGCGTTGGAGTTGTAAGTCGCCACCCGCTCTGTCTTGATGGCGTTATGGCTGTCATACATAGTCAGCATGTTGTCTATGGCATCGTCCAAGGCTATCAGAAGGACCTTTGAACAGAGATATTTCCACACCATATAGTCAATATTTTTTCCTGATACGTATATTATTATTTTTTCTAAAAGTACCTTTTTGGTTGACGATCTATTTGGTGTAATGGTCGACACGTCGGCTGCTACACCAAGGATTCGGGTTCGATCCCCGGGCAGTAAAAACATTTGTGTGCATGAACATGTCGGTTTGTAAAGGTCTGGGTGTTTTCTATGTATAATAAGTATGTTTGTATTGACAAAAAAAAATTGTATATTTGTATGTATATCCGTTGTTTAGTACCCATAATACAGGCTTCACGCTTAACTTGGGGCTAGATGGCGCTGTGTGAATGTTGTGGATATTTATTATATGTATTTATTTATTACCTTTAATTCCTTTATGTGTAAATTGATAAATCTTGCCAAATGGTCCGTTGCGATGTGAACATGTTCATTGATTAAATACTGAAAAATAAAAACAAGTAATAACATTACTATTACAGTGATCTATACATTTCCAGCGGTTTTAAAAATAAAAAAAAAAAAATAAAGCTCACGCCTTGGTCCCAGAAGGGTAGGCAGAGATGATGAAACGCCACTTTGCACGGTCCTGACATACTTCCCTAGCTTCAATCACATCCATCAATCTTTTCATACAAGCTCTTTTCTGCTGCTATATCTATGGTCTATGTTCCTCAGGGTCAATGTAGGAAAGCTAACGGTGAATTTTTGAAATTGGCACAATAGCTTTTTAAGTTTATTCATTATAAACATACATCCCAAAATACAAATCTTTTCTCTTTATAATATTCTATAGAGTAGAACGATTTACGAAACACATAGATGTAATTACAAACATATTTGTCCATCATCATCAGCTCATTATATGGGGTATTCCCGCTCGTCACCACTTATAAAACTTTTTAACTTAATCAACTCTATAATTACCATATTGTAATATTCTGAGGGCAAGCCTTATGTGGTCGTCTTGGCAACACTTTACATGAGTATTACTTACTCTTAGGAATATTAAAATGAATTGGAAAAAGTACTGGGACACCATACATTACTAAGAGATTCCGTTGTGAACAACTTATGAATCTATCGAACTCATAAAATGCC
>PQWD01008884.1:0-41759 GCA_019425675.1 Leucinodes orbonalis
AATAATCACTTAACTGACAATTAAATTTCAATACGCTGTTTTTGTATTAACAAAATATACCTACCGAAGAACTTAGAAGGTATTTGCCAAATACAGATAGGTATTTAAACATTAATTTTGGTAAGCAATAATAATAATAACCATGGACGAAGAAATAAGTTTATTTGAATCCGAGCGAAAATATGATCCTATTTCAGTATGTAAATGTCTTAAAAACGAGCCATCTACAGAACCATTTGTTTCTTCTGAGCGCAAATTACATATTTATCAACTGTTTCTCGGACGGAAAACTATTTACGAGAACGTCGTATACCCGAACTTGTACGTTTCCTTCTAACAAAATTAATTGCAAATATGCCCCAGAAGCCAATTCTATTTTTGGAAAAGCTATTAGATGACTGTATGTTATTTCGAGCAGGACATGGTCTAGCACCTGTTTTATATGAGAGAAAGTAAGTATCTAGTCTAGGGTATTATTTATTATTGATTGTTCATCAACGTGCAAAAAATCGCTGAGGGAGGCTTGTAGCGGAACATTTACCCATATTTATAATAGACTATGGAAATCACTGCGTGTCGGGAATTTAGTTTAGCGTGAACTGAGGATAACTAATGTTTTACACGCGATTCCAAAAGACTAAAACGAAAGTGTGGATTTAAGGTAATCCTAGACGAGGCGTGGATTACTTTAGGTTTTTATAATATTACACGACGACTAATATGACATAATTATGTATTGTATGAATATAATCTATTTCAAATGTTTCTCAAGGAGAACAGCTCCAATATTTCAAAGCTGTTATTATTGAAAATCATTAGGTATATAACGCTCTCTTTAGATCGTAGTAGAAATTAAGGCAATAAAGCATCAATGTAGACTTAAATTTAATGAATCAGGACAGCGTTATCCGCCTACCTTGTAACGCACGTGTAAGAAATAAGCAACTAAGCATAGTAATATTTTCAGACATTTGGAAGCAGTGATCAAAAGTTTTGATCCTGGTCGCCGTGGCTGGCTTAGTGCTGGGCAAACTCGAAGGATGTTTTCAACACTTGACTTAACGCCTACCTATGATCTTGATGAAAGAGTTCATTGTGACGTCGTATTAGAGAATTTACAACAAACTCAAGAAGCTGAGCTTTTTTCACTACTATCTGCTGGAATCATTGTGTCAGCTAGCAGTGAAATTAGTTCAAAATCAGATATTGACTTGTAAAAAATATATAACTACCTACTTACCTGTGTAGGTATGTTTATACTGTCACTTTAATATTTAAAAATGACTGTTTAATAAAATTACTGTTAATTTAGTAATATGAATAAAAATATTACATGGAAAGCAATTTTTATCCTTTTAATTTTTTTCCACTTCAAAACTCAAGTATTAACTGGAAGGAGGATTATTTGTAGAAAATTATAATTTCTATTGGACTTATGAAACTTGAATTATTCTACAGTCCGTTCAGTCCTCTGACACAAGAGCGTAAACTTTTACTTTGACCTATCTCCTTCGACTTTGATGGTTCAGATCATGAAACGGACAAAAACAGAACTAACGACATGACACTTCACTTTTTCGCCAAGAGAAGCTAAAATATCTTACTGACGTTCAGTCTTTATGGAAAGTATAATAACAACGACCACTAGAGGCTTGCTAGAGGCTGTTTTGTCGTTGTATAATAACGACACGGAGACGGAGTAGGATTCTCAATCGACGTCGGTATTTCATATCTTATTAACTTATTTTTGTATTTATTGACGAGTGGTATTCGGTAGGAATACAATATTTATTACAGAATAAGTAAATACCAGTTTTCAGTATCGCAAAGGATTACAATTTCTAATACAAAATGCAATACATTGAAAACGCACGTGCGACATCTATGCGATGACGACACTAATTGACATATCAAGTGTGACCGCTTCAACGCATCGATCCATTGATGTGGCAACTCTAGACTTCAAGTTATCAAAGCATCCATCCTCGCGAAAATCTCTTTGATTTACCGACAGTTGAGTTTGCCAAACGCTTAGCTCAACGGCAAACGGCGTTGTAATGACGTTGAAATTATCCCAATGTGGTGGCCACATCTGTAGTCAACGCCCATCACCGCATTCATTTAATGACATTTGCCGTTGGTGTGGCCCCAGGTTAATAGCGAGCTTGACTAAGTAACGTGCATACAGTCTGCAGATCGCAAAGTGGAATAAATGCTTAGTAGGCCTAATGTGTAGTAAGGGTGCTTACAGAAAGAAACAGGTTACCGGCAGAGACAAATCTTTGCGGGTCGGTACTGACCGGTGCAGGGTCAACTTGCATAAAGAAACAGGCAAATCTGTCCATAGTATCCACCATGGACTCCATTTTGTCGGACGAGGATTTTTTCACTGCTAGACTATGCGTCTTTTAAATGTAGAAAGAAAACTCAGTGTCTCTAATATCAACAAGAGAAGAAAAAAATATAAATCCTATAATCATTTATTTGAAAAGACAAAGTTTGATGAACTCAAGTTTTATGATTTTAAAAGATTGGCAAGAGAAAGAAAGAAAAGAAACATTTAACTACATCTATTATCTTTTATATATAAATTTAATAAGATTGTTGACAAGTTTTACCGGTGTAAAACATAACTTGAGCTGTGCGCTTTTAGGTGATATTTTACTGCTGTCGAACATAATTTAATATTAAATAAAATCAAAAAATCGCTTAATAAAGTGATGGTGTAACTGGCTTGTTCGAGTTACTTTTTCCAAACTAATCTCTTTCCAACACTTATCGGTGTTATTTGAGTTATTACGGAACTTATTTCTTTTGTCCTGTATACAGACTGTTTATTAAATAGCAAGGCTATCGAATCTTCGTTATCCATTATTATCCATCATATACAGATATACTACACGAGAAAACGTTTGAACCTGTATGACTTGGTCCAGGTTATCGCCACGGACAAGTTTAAACCTGTTTCTCGAGAAGTGAGCGCATAACTAAACATATTATGCCGCGCCGGAAACCTGTTTCTTTAGGAAAGCACCTTATGACTAGGCATTCTGAGCTCAGACCTTAGCCAAAGCAAGAAACTAACGAGCAAAAAAAGTTAACCGACAAATGTTTTGAAAATTAAAATTTCTGCATCTGACATCAGTTGATTGAATTAAATTCTTTTACATATATCAATTATTATATATTATCGTATGTTCAATATTATGTCTTGAAAGGAATGAGACACTTACTGAAATACATTGAATTATGATAGATGACCTTTGTATGATACCACTGCGATTGTGTTTATTCAAACTACGTTTGACAATGATGTTGTCTCTAAAAGATCCTGATGGAAAACACATCGGAAAAATCGACGACTGTAAGTTTTTCATTCTTATAATAGAGTATTTTTTGTTATTGCGATAATTTTCTATACCTGATAAATATAAAATGATTCTCAAGACAGAACACTAACACTAAGTACTTAATTCGAAGGTGATACAGACATTCGCAAGACTGGACAAGAAATGGATGTAATACGACAAAGAACAATAGCATATGAGTATCTCTGTCGATTAGAAGAAGCTAAAACTTGGATAGAGGCTTGCATTAAAGAAAAATTACCACATCCAACTGAATTTGAAGAGAGCTTGCGTAATGGTGTCTATTTAGCTAAACTAGGGCATTTTATATTTATGCTTGTAAAACTACCTTGAACAAATTTATGATATGGACCAGAGGCGGTATAAGGTATGAATTTAAATATTTTATTTGTTTACAGGTGGGTTACATAAATATATTGTATAAATAAAAACAAGGAGTCATAGCATGGGTGTAAACTCGTAACACACAATACATGAATCAATTGTCTATGTGCATGCTATATTCAAGCAGTAATGATTGATTATGTTTAACCTCTTTCTTTGGTTCTAAATTCTTCAGTCCTAGTCACAAAAGAGGTCCCAGAAACACTAAAGCATACTGGCAAAGTAATAGACAGGTGACAGTAATTGATAGGTGGTAGACTCAATACTAAGTGATCATGGTCTAGGAGTGTTATGCACTTTTGTGTTTCGGGATAAGGGCACTGTAGTTTGTGAAATTACCGGGTATAAGTGACCTAACATCTGTTGTCTTGGGTAACGGGCGCAGTGTGGCGTTGATAGAGGGTAATAACTGTCTATCAGTTGTTGGTATCCTTTAATGCCACTCTGTCATGGTCTGCCATATCACTTACCATCAGGTTAGTGTCCAGACTGTCTTGTACACTTATAACATAATAAAAAATACAAATCCACCAATTTTTGCTGTTATTTTTTATGAAAGATTATAAAACTAAGAATTATAGTTCCACCCATCTCACTTCTATGACACATACATAGCTGTTTTCTAGGGTTATATGGTATCTTATTATCTTATTAATATATGGTCTATATGGTATTAGATTCCCATAAAAGATTCCATAATATAAATAAACCAGGTTTTGCCCGTGGCTTCGCTCGCGCTAAATTCGGGATAACATGGCTCCACTTTTCTGGTAACAAAAACAAAATGATTTTAACACCGCTTCTTCTTCTTCTTTTTCGCTTTGCATACCAATTACTTGCTTTTAACTTTAAAAACTGGAAAAAGTCAAATATAAATTACCCCTTTTTTAAGGCTTTAAGGGCCGATTTGCAAAAACTTCAATATGCAAGATTTATTGTTGGTGACAAATAGCCATCATACTTATTTTTAGCTTTCTACCTTGTAAAGTGTTTGTAAATTTGAAAAAATATATATGCACACATATATCAGTATACAAAATATATATATAACTATACATAGGATTCCCCCCTCAACACCTTTAAAGTTTTTGGGGTCTATTTCCGAAAAAAAATTATATATATATATGTATATCAGTATAAAGGTTTTTGGGTAAATTTCTGAATAAAAAAAATACATATGTATTTGTATTATATATAGATATATAAGCAGTATGGATGTCAGCTGCAAGGGATCGGTCCGCGTGGAAATCTTTGGGGGAGGCCTTCGTTCAACGGTGGACTTTGTAGGTTGTGAATGATGAAAAATATTGCCTTTTTTTTTGTTTCTGACAAATAGTCGACATACCAATTTTTACTCGTACTAAAATTGCGGATGTTTCCATACAAACTTCAACCCATTTTAGGGAAGTTGGGGTTTAAACGATACAAAAAGTAGCCTTAACCTATTCCAGGTTACCTTCTACAATATGCCAGGTTTCAATAAATCTACCTTAAAACTAAAATCGGATATGATACTTCCTCCCCTATGGAAGTGTTGGGGATGGATTTTGAAAAAAATATATATGCATATTTTTTCGTTTCTGACAAATAGTCCGCATACCAAATTCAGCGTCGTACTACAAAATTGCGGAATGTTCCATACAAACTTCCAACTCCCATTTTAAGGAAGTGGGGGGTTAAAACGGGGCAAAAGTAGCCTTAACCTATTCTAGGTTACCTTCTATCAATATGCCAGTTTCAATAAAATTTCCTTAAAACTGCGAAAATCGGATATGATACTTCCTCCCCTATTTGAAGGTTTGGGGGTGGATTTTTGAAAAAAAAATATGCATTATTTTTCGTCTCTGACAAATAGTCCGCATACCAAATTTCAGAGTCGTAATACAAAAATTGCGGAATGTTCCATACAAACTTCCAACCCCCATTTTAGGGAAGTGGGGGATTAAAACGGGACAAAAAGTAGCCTAAAACCTATTCTAAGTTACCTTCTATCAACATACCAAGTTTCAATAAAATCCGTTCAGCCGTTAAGGCGTGGAGCTAACAAACAGTCAGATATTTTCACATTAATAATATAGTATTGAAGTATGGATAAAATAAATGAGTGCAATATAGATCGAATGGAGGATGCTCATGAATCAAAATTCACCTTTATATTAATATGCATGAAGAAAAAATGGTTATTTCTATTAACAATAGACATTCCAATTTTATTTATATGTTTATATTAAAATTTTTATTTTTAAAGTAAAATATTATACTACTACTGTCTATATACATAGATAATAATTTTGAAGTCTTAAAATTTAAACATTAAGTAATCAAGTATTTGCTTGTATTTCAGGTGATTGGCCTCAATTAAACATACTGATAACATAAATAAGTTCTACAAATTCTGAAAGAAACTGAATTACTATGTACTATGATTTTTATTCAATAAAATAATTAATTCTACTTGCGTGGATTTCAAATAAAGAAAAAACTTCTTTTCAGACATTTCAACCAGAAACTACTGATATATATGACAAAAAGAATATGCTAGATTAATATATTGTACATGCACTCAGTTCCCATTTGTTCAAATTGGGCAAAGCACCACTTATTCATGATGTTTATGGAACAGCTATATTTACAGGTATTCAGTTATCATCATTTATTAGGTATTTTATTATATTTCTTGTAGTTTTCCATTGACAGAATAGTTTGTAAGTTTTGTCTCACATTACATATGAATTTTAATAAATAATCACATATTTTAAACAACATCAATTCGTCAGTTTGTGAAAGGGTGCTATATTTAATTATCATTTTCAGATGAAGAACTTGATTCAGTTTCAAAAGACTTACAAAGATGTGAGCATCCACTACCAATGTTTCAGAAAATTGGTGGTATATTATCAAAAAATAATTCAGATGATTCTGATGCTCTCCATGAGGCAGTCATAAAGTTGAATAAAGCACTTGATTTAGAGAAGTCCTTAAGCTCAGCTATACTCAATCCTATTTTAAAATTAAAATATGTTCAAAACCGATTAATAAATGAATATAAAAAGGTGCTGCAAACAGCAAGGCAAGATAAAATCAAAGCTGCTCACAATCACTCACTAAATGACAGCTATATCCCTGATGAGTATGATGAATATCTAACGCAAGGTGAAATTCAAGGCTATATTACAGCATTGAATTATAAGTTTTTATGGAAATCCTTATGTTCAGCTTCACAACATAATGATTGAATGCTTTGCATAAAATATTTAATGAAGACTGGGTTAAAGTTAAAGATTATGATAGTCATAACCTGGACTTTTATTGTGATGTTGTAAAAGAAATTATTGATTGCAATAAAGATGTTGATGTAGAAAGTGTCACAAATTGGCATAAGATATTTCAGAATATAATCAAGGAGGGAAACAGGAAATCTGCAGAGCACATAGGCCACAAGAATGCAATAGCTCATGTTAATAAAGCACTAGATGAGGGTAATCCTGAAGAATTGTATAAAGCATTAAACAATCCAGATTTGGAGTTCAATTTTAAAATAGACAAGTATGCTGTGCCCCTATTGTTTGAAGAGATGAAGTTGGAAAAGTGTGAATTAGAAAAGAATCTGAATGAGAGTGAAATAGCTGCTTCTGTATGTTATCTTATGGCTATTGCTGGTGTGTCTCAAGCAGTGGAGAGAGGTGACGAGGCGGCTGTATGGCATGCTCTTACTTCAAAGCAAGTACACCTAGAGGACTTCGGCCCCATTGCCGTCGTCGCTACCTTTCGGCCCTGGTCACTGCTCTTCAGCTCAAGGTCAGAGAGCAATGCGCGTGTCCTTTGCTTACTTTAGAAGACATTCGTGACACCATTGATATGGTAAACATGAAAATGATGATAATGAGGAATGTAAGTATATACTTAATAAGTAGTAATACTTATATAAGTAACGTATTTATATTTTAATCAGCTTAAGGTTAATAAAATGGAAATAAACACTGTTCTTAGAGCTTGATAATTATGTATTTCTGTATACTTCTCATTTCACGTATCCAGCTAAAGTCGACTGCTATAAAAGAGCTTTATAATAGAACATTTTTACAACTGCTTTGGCCATAACTATATTAAATGTTTGCATTATTTTAATGTTGATATAAAGCATACTATTAGTGAGTGAGATTCGCTTTAGTTTCAAAAGCTAATTCTACCCTATATCCCATTTATTTACACTCATTTACCTTTCAATTTTAGTGGTGCTAGTAATTGATTCTATAAACAAAGCTGTGATGGATGAAGACAGTGAATCATTGATGAACCTGCTGAAGAATCCCAGTTTGAAATTGTCTACTCCATTACATAAAGAAGAGCATCATCTTTATTTGCGTATGCTGAAGAAAAAACTACTTCACAAAGAATCACAAAACCTGTGGCTTGATGATATTGTTAACACCATCAGTGATGTTAATGCTGAATCCTTAAAAGCTAAGGAACTAACAGATGCTCTCGTTCACTTGAATTTGGCGGTAATCAAGAATGATATCAATGAATTTTGGGATGCACTCTCATCTCCTCTGCTTTCTGGCTTAGGTAACATAGAAAGCAGTTGTAAGGATATTTACTATCAAAAGTTTTCAAAGGCATTAAAAAAGAAAGGGCAATATATTTGTCCTTGGATTGTATGCCATACAAATGCTGGTAACACTGTTTATATAGATGTGGAATCTTACACATACAGCTGGACTACACCTAAAGATTTTGTACCATATGCTAGATATTTGACAAGGAAAGATGTACATGTTATCATTGAAAAAACTAATAAACATCATGTAAATAAATATAAACAAACAATCTTGGAAAAATCTATTGTTAAACTCCAGGCATATTGTAGAGGATACTTATTCAGAAAGCATTTTAGGGGAAGGCTTCAGTACTTTAATCAAAATGTTAGATATGTTGTAAAAATCCAATCATGGTGGAGGAGGATAGTTATGCAGAAAAAATATGGAACTTTGATAAAAATGAAAGCAATTGAGGCTAAATTGAAAAAGAGAGAAAACAAAATCCATGGTTATGGTACAAAGTGCAGGTAAATAGTTCCCATCAGTTCAATGGTGCATGAGACCTATTCCAAAAAAAGTCATTGAAATTAAAAATGGTCAATATATGGTTTAAAAACATGATTAACTAATGATTTATGAATTTTTTGGCGAGTTTTATTAATAAGCCAAAAGAACAACATTTACTTTAAAAGTAAGCCTAAGAACCGTATTTTCACGCATTTTGTGTAAAAAAAAATTCTTATGACTTTAAATTTTTCCAGTTTCCTACCGTAATCTTAACATCGTAAGTTATCTATGGATGTGCATAATTATGCATATTAAGTTTTATTCATTTTCAGGAACAAAAAATAATAAAAATTCAAGCGCTGTGGCGCGGACGACGTGCTCGAGAGGCTTTCACATCCCTTTTCCACTCAGCGAACCCTCCACTCAAAGCCGTCAAAAAATTCGTACCAATGCTTGACTTTTCCACTGAAGATTATGAAAGGGAAATTGAATTACAATCATTAAAATCAGAAGTTGTGCATTCCATGAGGAAGAATCAAGAGTTATCGAAGCAAATTGATGATATGGATTTAAAAATAGGTCTCTTAGTTCAGAATCGTATCGCGCTTCAGGAAGTCGCGGCCCACGGCTTGAAGTTAAATAACTTGGTTAAACATAACTCCATGACTAAGCTAGTTTTTCAGAATCGTCCTGACGGCAAGGGCTCTCTGATGGCAGTGTCAACGGCTGTTAAAGGGTTAAAATCATTAACGAAGGAAAGTAAAAAGCTCTTGGACGGTTATCAACATTTATTTTATGAATTGCAAACCAATCCGACTTATTTATCAAAACTCCTTTTT
The DNA here is from genome assembly GCA_019425675.1 of Leucinodes orbonalis. Classification (NCBI taxonomy): domain Eukaryota; kingdom Metazoa; phylum Arthropoda; class Insecta; order Lepidoptera; family Crambidae; genus Leucinodes; species Leucinodes orbonalis. Next base: position 9,640 of record PQWD01008884.1, read on the forward strand.
TGTATACCTCAAAACAAAACTAATAATTTTGTGCAAAATGTTGTCTTAAGTCTTTATAATTTTGGCGCGTATGCTAGAGATGAGTATTTGTTATTAAAATTATTCAGATTTACTTTAGAAGAGGAGATAAGTTGCAAAGTCGTTGTTCCTTTCGATATTATATCATCAACTCCATTAGTTTTGAAAATGGCGGTAAATTTGTCGCGACAATTATCTGGGCTTAACAGCCTCAAGACAATACTGGGGCCTCTGGTAGAGACGATAATAAAAGACAGAGACATGAATATTGAAACAGGCCCTGTAGAAATATATAAAACTTGGAGAAATGAAACTGAGATGAAAACGGGTCAAATTTCGTAAGTATTGGTTCAACACGTGTTCTATTAAGACTATATATATTATTGATATATATTTGTCACTATTATTTTATTTTTCAGTTCATTACCGTACTCTGTAACTCAAGAAGAAGCTCTTAAATATTCCGAAGTAAGAACGAGGTTAGATACTGCACTCGACCAGCTTAAGACAATAGTTTTAATATTTTTAGATAGAATCACAAATTCAACAGACATGTTACCATTTTGTATCACATATATGGCACGAGTATTACATAGAGCACTTTCGTCGAAGTTTCCTTACACACCCGAGAAAGATATTTTGAAGGTAAATAACATGTTTGTTACATTAGTTTGATTTTATTAAAAAATATATTAGGAAAAATACATTTCATATTTACCTACACATAAATTGTGCAGAAATGTAATAAGTAGGTAAGTAATCCTGATGTTGTGTACATATGTATTTACAGGTTATTGGAAACTTAGTATATTACCAATTTCTAAATGCTGCAATAGTAGCACCTGATGCATTCCACATTGTTAATTTACCTAATGGAGCTGGACTTACAACGGATCAGCGGAAAAATCTTGCATCTGTAGCTAAGATATTACATTTTTCCGCGGCAAAGAAAGGGGTAAGCGATGACGCTCTTTTTTATAAAATTTTTAAACAACGACGTAAAAAAAAATACGACTTTTCTATATCAGATTTAAGTTTTAAGAGTTATAGTGGCATGCTGATGAATAATGAATGTTCATATTTGCAGAATGTATCCGACCCGCCTACACTATTTTAGTAAAAGTTATTAAATTACATTTGTCAAAACACCTAAATCAGATACGACTACGAAAATCTTAAAATGTTTTGCTCATGTCTACCTTGTTACTAGTGTAGCACAGTTACCTGAGGCTTGATAATAAAAAATATATGTTTTAACAGTTTGGAGAAGAATCCCGCCACCTACAATGTTTAAACCCGTTTATTGTGGAATGCCACGAAAAAATGAAAGATTTATTCAGACGATGCTGCCGGGGACCTACACTCGAGGAATATTTTGCGGTAGACGAATACACAGAAGCTACGCTACTACATCATCCTCATATCTATATTACTGTACAGGTATATAAGTCGGCTAACTTAAAGGAACTTGAGAAATCAGGGGCAATTAAAAATAAGATTTAATTTAAATTTAAACATGTAATACAACACAACCACATATTACAAAGCAGTTACACTACTGAACAAAGTCTTCCTCAATCTTTGCTGGTGCGAAGTTTCTTGCGATCCCAACGCAGGCCCCTCTTTCCTAGTGGGCATTTTGGGCAAGTGCCCAGAGCCCTGCGATCAATAGCCCTTAGTTCAATATCCATAAGACGGCCCTGTCCCCACGACCTGACACCGGTCTGTGTGGGTCGGGGTACGACGCACTCTGTGTTTCCCAATTTGTTATCAGCTCAGGTTGCATTTTCTTTTAATTGCACGTGTATAGTTTTGTAATACTTATAATTTACGTTTAAACCAAATTGTATGGATAAATCGTACTTGTAATTATGTTCGGAATAGCCACAGACATCCGAATATACAATTAGACTGGATATGCCGCCAAGTTTATAGGCAGTCCCAGTGTCGCAATTTCTTTTCGGTTCTTACCTGTAAAAAGTTATTATATTTCTTGGTAAATTTACTGATTCATTGCGATGATGGCATGTTACAATTGCACAGGATGGCATTTTGGAAAAAAACGGTAATTTCTTCTAATATTCGTGCGTCTTGACTCGTCTCACAGAGCGTAAACTGGCAGCCAGTGTATGCTAGTTGAGCTTACATTTGTCGCACTTAAAAACGCGGCTTGCCCCATCTTCTGTATTGGGAAATCTATGGGCATAGCCCATTAGAACTCGGTGTTTAATGATTACCGAGCGGTAACTCGAACCCGAACTGCTTCTAATTGCTTGTTTATTAGATTAATTGCATATTACCAACAGGTTCAATCCCAAGCCTAAATTTCTTATCAAAATTTCACTTGTATAATATCCTGAACCCGTAGTAATTCGCGAATAATATACAAATTATTTACACAAGATGTCTTATCGCTAAATGATATGCCATCAAAATAATCAGCCAATGAATAATGTTCTAGGATAGCAATACTAATTATTTTACTTGAATTTGGCTTGACATGTTACCGCGTGTCTAGATAAACACGGATTAGCGAACGCACCTAGTATAATCCAATTCTCAAGATAGCTTTGCTGCCGACTCTCTGATAAAATAACTTGTATTATTGCAGGAAATAGTGGACACACACGCATTGCTGATAGAGTATCAAGACATAATAGCGCCAGATCCTCGTGACCGCTTGAATGAGCTACTCGATGATCTAGGAGAGGTACCGTCGGTAGCTCAGCTCGCTTCGCGCGACCTTGATACGGTTTGTATGTTTTTGAAATACTATTAACGATGTGAAGACCCACCGCCAACTGCTTTTATGATGTAACCTGCCAAATGGCATCATATCATATAAAGATCTTAAGCAAAATTGATTATTGGTCAATGTCCAGAACACCTTAATGTATACTTACTCAAGATGCCATCATTCTACTGAGATATCGAAGAGAGCATAATGAATCATAATTATTTTTTAGCATATTGGCGAAACCACAGAAGAAAATGCGAGGCTGGACGTATGTTTAGCACTTGTAAATAAATTCCAAGCGCCATCTGACGATATGACGGACTTGAACAAACTGTTTATCAAGACGAAAGAATTATGTGTTGCCATCATTCCCTTTTTGAATGGTATGCCAAATAAAATGTTATAAAATTTATTTGATAAGGGAATAATTTTTGTTAAATAAATTCAAATTTTTTTTAGGAGAACATCTATTGGAAGCACTTTGCATTGGAACCACAAAGGAACAGCAAGAGCAGTATGCTAAAAAAGTGCAAAAGCGCATCTATTCTGGACAAGCAAAGCCTGACGAAGTGATGACCCTACGTGAACATATTGCTAAGTTGCGTCGTAATCTTCAAATGTTAGAGGACGAAGGCTACGTGACACGCGAGGACGGGTACCAAGCGTTAGTGACGTCTATCGCCCTTGACTTATGCAATAAGGGAAAATACAGGCAAGCACAAAGGAGAGCCTTGGCGACCCTTACAAGAACAAAACAAAGTTTACTTGAGAAAACCAAGTATTATGAGGAGAAATGCAAGTCATATGATCAGTACATCAAATCATGTTTAGCTAATCTTCATGCTGGCAAAAGGTAAACTTTACACACAAATAATTTTATCAAAGATAATTTATTATGTTTTAAAAAGAGACCATTTTTACCTAGGCTGTTCATTTAGTATTGCATACTGAAATTTCATATTTTTATGACATCCGTGTAATTAGTTGATATGTCGGCTCTTACACCGGTGTTCGATTCGATGCCCAGGCAATATAACCATTTGTGTGCATGATCATGTCTATTTGTATTGGTCTGGGTGTTTTCTATTTCTATTATATGTATGTATTGACCAAAAATATATAAATAAGTATGTTTATCCGTTTAGTACCCTACCTATATTACAGGCTCAATGGTTAGTTTGTGATTAGATAGCGCTTTGTGAATGTCAGAGGATATTTATTATACTTGTGTGACAATCTTTCCGGTGATAGTCTTCGGTCGTGGCTGGTGACCACCCTCGAGGACGCAGTGAGGGTGCCAAGCACTCTTATTCCACCACTATTTCCCTGGAGTAGCCAAAGTGGATTGGGTCTTTACAGTTGCCGTAGTCGGTGTACCGTTATCAGTCACAGTGCCGCTGTCTATGTCGTCTGTCGATATACCATCTATTCGTACAAAAAAATGTTGGTTCTTCATTCATCGTTCGAACTGCAAGGCAGTGAAATGACCTTCCTGCGTCTGTTTCCTGATACGCACAATTTTGGGGATTTCTAGGCAAGAGTAAATAGGCTTTGTTTGAGTTTGAGTGATACTAAGACTGTATCGTTATTTTCATCAAGTGAGATAGTAGTCAAACGCACTTAAATTTTAAAAAAAAATGCTGGTGCGCAACATTGCTCAATCTTTAAGACTTTATCGTTGTAACTAATTGTTTGGAATTCAGCTGACTTATAATGTTTATGTTTCATTTGCAGAAGTGTTCATGCGTGCTTGAGAAGATCAGGCAAGGATGTACAAAAACTGAAATCCAAACTCACTGCCAAGTATTCGGGAGCCAAGTTAATGGAAAGAGGAGTTTTATTAGAAGTAGATGGCCTTTCGCCGTCACAGTTTAAAAATATACAATTTGACATCACCCCAACAGATCACAATGGCATATTTACAATAAGGGCAAAGTTTTTGGGAGTTGAAATGGAATCTATTGATATAGATATTCAAGATTTGTTACAGAAACAGTATGAAGGCTGTGCCATTATGGATTTGTTTGGTAAAGCTAAAATTAATGTTAATTTACTTATATTTTTGCTTAATAGTAAGTTTTACGGGAAACAGTAGAATGAAATATATCCTATTGTCTCATGTTATTATTAAATACTTTTGATTCCTTTTATAATTATATTATAACCTACAACTACAGCATCACCTATTATTGTTGAGTATTATCATGTACCTTATTTTAAATATCGTAAATTTTAATTGAAACCGTGTGATATAGGGTTACTTGAGGTAAAAAATGATACAATTAATATTTAAGGATTACATAAATAGTTGTCAATGTTAATAGATCGTTTTATATCTATGACTTCAATGTAATCACATCAAAGATTATTATCCGCCATCGTAAACTACATACCAAAAATTCGAAATTTTGTTAAGTTCTAGTTTTAGTGCCGACCAAATACGTTGAATTATTTTGGTAACATGTTTGCAACATGTTATTAAGTTTCTTTTTTTTTACAAAGTTGCATATATAAGTATGTACATCATGAATTTGTGCTTACTCATGTACCTTAGATTAGAATATAGTTAACAACTTATACTAATGTTTTATGTATTCTTATGTTATACATCTTATTTAACTAATTTTGCATTTTTACAAATGATTTTTTTAAAATGTCCCAAGTATATACTGTATGAATTAAACAATTGATTCCGATGAATTTGTAAAATAAACGAGGCTAACATGCAACCTTTTGTTGTTTTATGACTAGATTTTTTTTAAGGCCGAGAGCCATCTGCGTTCGCCAATTTCCCGGTGAAGCTGTTAAGGCCGTCTGCGGCCAACAGCAGCAGTCATTTAGAAAAAATTATTTGATCTCCCATTTCGTTCGAATGAATCTTTTTATGGCTAGCAAAAGTCTAATGTATAGGTACTAAAATATTTTGAAAGAATGCATCAGGTTGATGCATCTAGTAAAAACCGCTGCCCAACCACCCGGTCTGTCAAAAAATTTTCGACTTTTCCTCCCCTATCCTAATGATTTGCACGCGGGCCGATCCCAAGCAATAGACATCCATTTGCTACATGCCATCTTAACCAGGTCATCCGTCCATCTGGTTGGAGTCGACCCATAACGTAGCGATTACTTGCTCAATGCGCTTCCTTTGCCGTGGACGCCACTCGAGAACCTTTCCGCCCCATCGGTCATCGGTTCTACGCACTATTTGTACTGCCGACTGCCACTTCAACTTGCTTATCCTGTGACTGTGTCGGATCCTATCGCGTAGGGCAACACCTAACATAGTCCTATCCATAGCAAGTCGAGCAGTCGGCGAAAATATTTCCCTTAACCTCCCGAAGACTGCCCATCCTAATTGGATTGGATCCGACGAGAAAGCTCCATTTCGAAGTTGGACCTACCCATTTGGAATACTTAAGACATATCTTCGTACTCATTTCATGCTTCAATCCCTTAAACCTTTATCCTGACTGTTCGTCTGTGCAATGTTATACATCACTAACGTGAGTTACGGTAGTTTGGATTGTACATGATATGGCAGACAGGAATATTGCCGCTTTGGCAAATTCCGGACTTGCCTGGAAAGGTCACGCAGAACCACAGTATTCTGTGGGCAGAACCGATGGTCGTGGGGACGTTGGGTTTCCGAGTGGCGAACGCGTAAAGTAGCCTTAACCAGATAGACTGTTGGTATATAATGGTTTATGTGGCGGGTAGCCTATGGACTCCACTGCCTCGAATCGCTTCGCGTGAAAGTAATTGGAGCTTAGTAGTGTAGGTACGTATTATGACGGCTGTGATGATGACGATTACATTATCATTTGTTGAATTGGACATAATATAGGTACATTTTTATTGCCAAAGCTAGCTTTAACTGAAAACACTGCATGACGCCGTGTATATGGACGTAGTATGTCTATGGACTAGGTTTGTAGCCAGTAGCTGCGCCTGCCCCGTAACAGCATAACAGTAGACCTTATTTTTACTTAATTTCGAGCTATAAAACACGCTTCAGAAATAGGTTAAGGTATGTTAGATACAAATGAAAGATGATAAATAACTTAATCTCAAGATTATATTTGACAATAAATATTGTTGACAAGATCGAGCACTTTGTACACTTTATACAATAATTACACCCTAAATTACATTAAAGTAAACATTTTCTTTGAGTGAAGTTGTTATAATTTACAAATTATCACAAGACCTAGGTAGTCTAAATTACATAATAATTCAGCTGTCAATAAATTAAAAGTAGTAAGTAAAATAAGAGGTAGATAATAACATACTAGAGATTCATTCATTACCTTAATAATTATCATAACAAATACTGGTATTGGTATTTTTGTAACAATGAAGTCGTATGAATTACCGTAAAGGCATGTATGATTAGATTATTATATGCCAATACATCGGGTTTCAATACATTAAGTACAAAAACATTTGAAGAACAACCAAATGTTACACTTATAACAGTATTATAAACTATCATCCTATAACACTTAACACTTATGTCTATAAATCAGTCTATTAACTCAAAAACGAGTCGCATACAAGGTACATCTACTGAGCATTCATAACTACCAGTATCAAAATTTCTAATAAAAATGACCTAAGTTATTACTAAAGTGAATAGATTACTAATTTCGATAGAAATAACTTTAATATTTTATTTAGACCCCTAGATTTATTTCAATCCATTTTTATGTTCTTCTTTTTTGACATTTTATATACTTCATTGATTAAGGCACATTATTACCAATTAATATTTAAGTACATAGTTTTATATAGAATACTGTTGTTCGTAACATATTTCGTATACATTTAATTTCTGTAGTTCTAGACATGGCCAATTCAGTGCAACAATTTAGTTTCAGTTACCTTTATAAACATGTCTCATACTATTATAGACAAAATGATGAGCACTAAAAGTTTTTAATAAATCCTTTCAATTGGTCTCATATAACTTAAAATATTTAACACTAGTTTTGTCTTCGTTAAATACTGATTAATGACTATAAAGACATAACTTATGTATACTTACTTAATTTATGATTCGGTTTCGGTCTTGACCACTGCAATTTCCACTTTCAGTACTGATTTGGTAACTCAATTATTAGCAGAAACTATGAGGTAAAGAGGGCACTGCCATCGCTGACAATGCCCCAGGCCAATTTCTATAAGAATATGATTTGTAAGACTCTGGGTTGTTGTGGAGGCTGAGGTTCCGGGTCTCGAGGTGATTGTCGTGGTACTCGCGGTGTCCGCTGATGGTACCCACTGTGGGCGTGTCTGGTTGATGAGCATATCACCGCGTGAAGATACCTATCGTATCGGCACAGATGCGACTCGCCACCACTGGCCAGGTCCAAGTAACCATGCCCTTTGCTCTCGGCTCTCGTTTTTTTGAATGCGTGCACTGGCTTTTCGTTGACTGTGTAAGATCTATTCCGTAGTTTCTGATATTTGTTTGTGATCTCCTCTTCGTTGGCTGGTGGTTCAGTTGGCTTTCTGAAATGGTGTTTTTTTATTGAATATGTATGTCTTCAATATAAGTAATTTAACTTTATAGAAAATGCATTCTTACTATGTGATACTTAATAACTGTTTCGTCATAAAAAGTACCATTAGAATAGATTAAGCTGTTACTTTCATGAAAGATTTAACATAAATCTTCGGATTTTATAGAAACTTATTTTACGGTAAAAACGAGCAAGCAGTGTTTTAAGTTTTATTGTATATTAGTAACTAATTTAAAGACAAAAAGGTTTGCTTATTTACCTTGAAGCTTGAAAGCTCAGATGGTTTTTCTCCATGTTAGCTTGAATAATTTCGAGGAGTTCCCGCCGCTGAAGGCTGCCGGAGCGTTTCTTCGCGTGTTTACGTTCTCTATGTTCCTTCCGGTGATGGCGATGCGGTCGTGGGTTTTGTGGGGGCGGCCGGTGAGCCGGCTTACGTTCTGCTGAGCAGGAAGATTTGGAGGAGGCATCGTCATCTGGGGAGAACCGGTCGCGTTGCTCGCAGTCTGAGTGTTCCGCTGGGGCTTGACGCTTTCGACGGCGTGCCTCCCGCCTTTCCCGCCGGCTTCGCGACTGATCGTCCTCAGGTACCACCGTTAAACGAACTTGTATTGTTTTTGAGCCATAGTGTGGAACCGTCACTGATTTGCCTATCGACTCGTATATGGTTGATACGATGCCGGCTATGTCCTGCAGAAAAAAACCAGAGTAAAATTAAAAAAAAATTGGCCAGGCGCAAGTCAGAATCATCCGTGGAGGGTTCCGCAGCAGCAAGTAACATAAAGTAATTTTTATTTACTTAGGCATCTACTACAGCTTTAATATAAAAAAATGTGGTTCACTGTTTATGACGTATAAAAATAAAAAAACACATAAGGGTTCCGTTTTTGCCATTTGGCTATGGAATCCTAAAAACATGTTTGGCAGAATGACTTAATTTGATCAAAGATTTAATTCTTTGGCTTAGATACTTTCTAACTGTCAAAGTATGTGTAGGTAATGTTTATCTACAGGAGAAAAATTAAGGCTCATTAGTTTCTGAACATAATAAGGAACAAGTAGTAGTAAAAAGAAACTACTACACAGTAATAACTTGACAAAACTTACATCTTTTGTCATCCGACCGTGGCCATCAAGGTCATAAAGAGTGAAGGAAAACTGCAACGGCTGTTGTTTGGAAGGTTCCGGGTGTTGCAGTTCTACATCGCATGTCAGCTCCTGAAATAACAAAAATATTTTTATTAAGCAATCAAATATTATCATAGTACTTATTTTTAACTTATTGTGCTACGTGTTTTGATTACTTTTAGCTAGTATCAAACACGTAGGTATGCTTATAACAATGTGTGCACGTATAGCGTACTGTATACATTATAGACGCGCGTACGTGTGGAGCGAGAGCACGGAAAGATAACCTGCGGCTTGCTCGGAGCCGGCGGAAGGCGGACAAACGGCGAGCGGCCTTATCTCGGCATAAAAGGAAACTAGCCGCGCCTTTACGATCAATGAGATACGTGAGCCAAAGGCGAGCCGCCAGCTCTTGCAATACGACGCGACACAAATAGATGATTCATCTCGTTATTCAATGAATTACAAATTACTACGCCGGCGTATACCAGTCGCGCTATTTTTGTTATCAAACAATGGCATCGCCGCTGTTATGATGGCCAGATCTCTAATCATTCCGTATCATTGATATTCTAGGAAAGAATAAGATGAACTTATTTTTAGATGAAATAAACTATTCTATATTCCTGACATTTCAAATATATACCTACTATTATTATATTCTACCTACAGGTCCATATAAATACAAGAACATAGTTAAAGTAAATGTAGTATTATTGAGATTAAATCGTAAGTCACGAATTCAGACTATCTTGGTCAATCCCGACTTTCTAATAGCTCATTCACGTCTTTTTCAAAGTTTTCGCTGGTTTCCTGAGACTCATGTTGGTGGCATAAGATTTCGCTTTTGCCCGATATTTAATTCACATAGTATTTTTTATTTTGACCACTTTTGGCTAGGTACATGAGATGGTATCAATATGTATATAAAAATTTCGAAATAATACTTTCTTATTAAAAGGGTCTATCATATCGGTAATGATATGTAAAAGGTCCTAGCTTACTAACTTGATGCTCAAGAAGCCAACCTCTCACCTAACCGGTGGCGCTTCGTGCCTAGAGAATAGTTCTGGCGAACACTATCAAGTATTGCCCTGGAGCGTGGTGAATTGATTCGGAACCCCTTCATATTAAAATTCACTGAAGGAGATATCTTTCTGCCATTGGACACATAATAACAATTAGTTACCTCAAACCGCATACGCGGCTTGTCGTCTTGAGCAGGTGGAGGCGGCGAAGGGGCTTTTCTAGGCGGTGGTGTAGGGGTGCCAATAGCACGCGCGCTTCACTGGGCAACAGGTCAGGTGGCCGAACATTGAGATGATGCCCGTCCGACCAACTCTTCGGTGTCGGTGCGCTCGCCTTCACCACCCACTGGAACAAAGATGCACTCATATTTAAATACAACAGACACTGTGATCAATGAGTAACTTTGGTTATTTTGAAGACTCTCAGTGTTTGTTTCATAGCAAATAAGGTACGTATTTATGTGAGTGTTTGATCTATCCCTTTGATCTAGTGTATGTATGAGCATTTAGGCTATCGACATGGAATCATTCTTTCAAATAAAAAGTGTAAATCGAATATGAATTATTTATCAAAGATCACATAGTAAATTTTATAAAGCTTGTTTCGAGGAAAACCACATTGAATCATTTGAAAAAGCGTAGCGAAATAGCTAATTTTAGCTTCGGAAGATAGGCTAGCCGTTAGTGTCAGGTCCGGTCTTGACGGTCGTTAATCATACGATAAACGGTAAATAAACGTTAGATATTAATTTTTAAAGAGTTTTATAATAACTTTTACTTTGCCTTCTTACCAAATAATAATTACATAGTATGATTTCGTTTGCCTAAAGAAAGACATCCAATACTGTGTGAATGAAATTGCTGGTTCGTTACTTATTTCAGATGAGAAACTAAATATTGTCGTTACCTTCATGGCAGTAGCGAAACGGCAAAGACATATTTGCTGATAATACATATGTAGAATTCGTTGAAGTTAGGGTCGGTAGAGTAAGGCCGAGTAGATTCAAAAGCTTGGTTCTACATGAGATATCGTTTACACAGGGCAAACCTTACGGGGTCGTCTTGGCAACATTTTGACATGAAATGTTTTTGGTGGGATAATTTATAAATAACATACGTAGGTAGACTCCTCATGGCAATATTTAAGTTTTAACGCTTTAACCGCCGCTGACGGATATATCCAACAAAAACAACACATTTTATATTGGGTCTAAAATCCTGGAATGTTATGAATCTAATTGACATTGAATTTTATCTACATTGAGATTGAGGTAGTTTAATTCAGAAATTACGTATAGCCCATGAAACGCTAACGCCGTATAAGAATAAATCAAAGGCGTTCATGAAAGCTTGATCCACATTCCAGGAATTGACTAACCAGAAAAAAGATTTTTATAACTACTCCGGCTCTGTCATTGTAATCATGGCAAAGGAGCACAATACAAATAAGTACAATGGCAAGTAAAATACGTCGAAATATCCTAACAAGTTGGTCGGCGAAGTCAAAAAGATCGGTCGGATCAGTGCGAGCGACACCGAGCGGGCGGCGCGTACTCCGTTTCCAAGAAGGCCTCCGAGGCGGTCGGCTCTCGGCACGAATGCCGCTCCCAGCCACATCTCGCTAATGTTATTTTTCTCAAAAGATACCGATTCTTTTATCTAACATCTCTACTTTTGCTAAGGATAACTGAACGTTTGATTCGAATATACTAAATATTCGAATCAACGTTTGAGTCAAAATTTTAATAAGAATTACATAATAGAGATACTAGTGTACTACTATGGCTGGTACGGTGCATTAGTATCACTTAGCCGGTAGCTTTATTAAAAAAAAACAATGGGATCTTACATGTTCAGTGTACAAAAGGGGTTTCTTGTTTCATAGCCTATTGTTTCCCTCATGTTCACTGATGCATGATAAAACGGTCTTCAATTCTTCGATTCGGTATCCAATATCATACCTTACAAAGTAAAATTTTAGTGCGTGTCATTATAATTTTAGTGCCATGGTCATAGTATACAAAGAAGCGATGCGATGTCGGTTATGTATAAGTGAAGCTCAAATAATATTTTAACATTTACATTACCATATTACATTATAAATGTTGTAAAAGAGAATTAGTACTATATATTTTGCATTTCGACCCATTAGGTCGGTAATGGTCGGTAGGTAATGGTTGAGAAATCGGCTACTACACCAAGGGTTCGAACCCCGGGCAGTACAAAATTTTGTACTTGTCTGGGTGTTGCTATATAATTTAATTCTATATAGGTATATGTAAAAAAAAGCTTGCTTAAATAGGGGCTAGATGGCGCTGTGTGAATGTTAGTGGATATTTATAATTATTATTTGGTAATACAGAACAGAAACCAATTTAGGTCACATGCCCAGTTTGCCACCTTAGCCCTTTTGGGGCTAGATCTAGAACTTTTTACTATGGGTGAACTCCTTTTTTAACTATTTGGCCCAAAAATGGCTATCTAGGCTATCTATACCTTTTTTAAAGTCTTGAAAATAACCAAAGCGTGAAGTTTTCGCCATGTTAACAACTAACTACACTTTACCTTTGTACTTTCTCGTTGTTTCATTGGCCACGGAGCCGGTTTTTTACAGATTTTTTTTTGATTATTGAAGCTCCGTCTAGCCCGATCTCGCCCTTTTAACTTCTTCAACAGCCCCTTAAAATAAGGTGGCAACACTGCACATGCCTGTTTGTATCGGTATCATCCCAAAGGTGAAACAAAAGTTACGGCAAAGATCTTTGTTGTACGGTCTGAAAATCTGATCAGTGCCCTATCGTGTTAGGTGAATTCGACAGTTACGTTAGCTATAACGAAACTTGTTCTTTCTCTATTCCACGGATCATTTTGAGATTCATTCTGTTCATTACAGCATACTTTACTCGTACATTGATACCTGTTTAACCTTTGCAAACAAGCGTTCAAGTAATACGTAACGCAATTGAGTAGGGAGGAGGAGTTGTCTGGTAAAAAAGTACAGTGCAGTACAAGGACGAGAGAGGGTATTTGTCGAACGTGTCAAGTAACTTTTTACTATTAAAAATAAATATAGTACTAGGCAACTACCAAACTGGAAACTCTTTTAAACCGACTTCATCGTTTATGTTCCCAAGATTACATTGGATGTCACGATTAAATTTGTTCAAAAACGTTACTGTGCATTACATGGGGGGAAGGGGGCTTAAAATCTTAAAATATTGCATTACTTAATACTTGGACGTTCCCCTTTTCAAAAATATTGGATACTCGCAATGAACAAAAAGCTCGCGTCGAGATAGACCTGTAACTCGTAGGTACGGAATGTAACACGATACCCTTGATAAACTAAATCAAAGGAAAGGAATGTGACCAGCACTCGGCGGGAAATGCTTCGGTCGCCGAAGCGACTACGCCCGAGGCACGACGCCTATATCAAAGTTCTTTTCATGTTTGTCTAAAGTTTAGTATTCCAAGACATTTCAAGGATAAACCATGAAATCTACACAAAACCGTCTTTCTGTGATTAAATTATTAACTAACAAATCTTAATCGTATTCAAATAGCAAACTCGCTATCTTATTATTTTAAATATTTAGCCAATAATATGGCTATACAGCCTGCTTTTTTTGAGCAGAATAAAAATACTTTGAGGAGTTTGGAATTTGTTCCAAATCATTTAAATTAGATAATAAGACAATAGAGGCAAACTTTTTAGTTTAGTATTTTAATCGTCAGGATATGTGGTGCAAATGGGAGATACCAATGTCCAGCAGTGGACTGCAACAGGTTAAGAAAGAAAGATGACCTGGTTTCGGACAGCGTAGAAATCATAAAAAAAGCCTTCGTTTAGCAGTGGATATATTAGGCTGTAACGATGATAATGATGATTATAATTTGTTAGGTTTCGGCGAATATTGTACAGATACCAGCCTAGTTACTTATAAATAGAGACTTCTAGATGTGTGACTGCGTTAAGCAATGGTTGACCTCCTTAAGCTAATAAGAATGCTGTGTTGGTTGCTCATGTCTGTAGAAAGTTTAGCAATTAAATAGGTACGTAATTTTAATTAATTGTTTCCTAAGTGCCTACGTGCCATAGATAATAAAATATCTAGATGCACAACGTCACTCAAAAAGTGTCCGCGGCAAAATTCTACCCATCGCATCGGCTGGGCAGAATTTTCATTCATAAACACGACGCTCGCTTCTGACATAATGGCATAGTAGTGTGCTCGTACTTTGCTTTTATACTCGTTATTTTGCACTCTTTCAAATACGCGTTAAGGTCAAAATATAACAATAACAATGATATTCTGTATATAAAGGTAGCGGACGCCACCCGTCAAAAACGAACCGACAAAGAGAATACAGTTTGAAGGCTTTTGTTGAGGTAAATGTACGCTCATTCGAAATATGTCATCGTGTATGTGTGCTGTCGTTACATTCGGAACACTTTTTTCGATTGTTTTGTGAGCATATTATTATCACGAATCTATACTTTTCATCATTGAACATAACTATACGTATGTGTCGTGCGACTCCGATATTTTTTGGTTTACGTTTACACGTGATTGTGCATCTAGTCAGTTTATTGGATATCTAACTACGTGCGAATTCAATTTTATTACCTAATGTAGGACTTAAATAATGCTGTTTACAAATGACAAGGCTATGTCTATGTATGCCCGTATAAAGCAAGCAAGCGCTCAGAAATTGTAATATCATCATCAGCTCATTAAACGTCCCCACCGAGGGGCACGAGCCTACCCGTATAGGGTGATTAGCCTTAGTCGTCCACGCGGGCCCAGTGCGGATTGGACGACTTCACACACAACCTTCGAATCTCTTCGCAGGCGTGCATGAAGGTTTCCTCACGATGTTTTCCTTCACCGTAAGAGCGTCGGATAACGTACATATATTTTCGAAAATTCGAAAACACATTGGTACGTGTCGGGATTTGAACCTCAGCCCTCCCGTAGAAAGGCGACAGTCCACACCACTGAGCCATTTTTGGTAATTTTGTAAGGTCCTACATATCTATTACCTGATCGTTACAGTACAAGCGAAAATACGTAATTAATTTAATCACTGTATCAATAAAATGAATGGCTACTTCCCATTTCGTAACCTTAAATTGTACCTATCAAAAAGTTGCGTTTCATAATTCTATATTTGATACATTTATTCCCATTTAGAAAACATTGCAGTAATTGCATGTTTTAGTTCCCATTTAGTAAACTTTCTGTTGAAATGGGTACAGTCGAGTAAGTTAAATATAACACGAAAGAAAATTAACGTTGTCATATATTTTTAATACCGGATCAATAGTCGGGTTTACGTATTTATTATAAATATTGATATTTAAAAACAGATAAAAAATAACCGTACAATATAATTACGACCATTTATTTACTATACGAATTAAAGTCAAATCCCTTTTTTTTAATTGAAACCATTTCTATTTGACAATTTCAATGACAACATTATTAAGTATTATTTTTTATCAAGAAAATACATTATAAATTTAATTAGTTAAATACATTATACAAAAAAAATTTTCAATGATTTTTTTCTATTTTTGGAATTGCCAAGTACAGTGTTAATTTGTATATCGTTTTGGATAGACCTTTTCCTTGGTTTTGATATCATTTCGTCATTATTGTAAAACCTAAAAAAAATTATATAATAAAATTAATTAAAGCAATAATGTATGTATTTATTATATGTTTATCTAAAGCAGAATCAAAATTGCGTAAGTTCTTTTCTTTTGCGGCAATGGTATTTTGACAAACAGTACCGATTTTTGTTGATCGAGAATCTATCTCAATACTTGAAGCTTTTAAAAACCTTTATCTACTTTCAATTTAATTTGACTCTGACTGTACCGTACAAAAATAACAATAGTAAGAAAGTTTACCAAGTGGGATTAAATTTATGAAGAAATGAAATGTTTACGAAACGCAACTTTTTGATAGGTATAATTTGAAGTTTACGAAATGGGAACTTTACCAAGTGGGAAGTAGCCAAATGAATATCTGCTTTAAGGAACAAAGTAAATGCTCTTTGCAAAAGTAATAGGTAATATAATTAAGTCGTCTAAATTCTATGTGTTTCGAAAGCCATCACAAACTAGCGTCAATTATCTACGGTAACCAGTAAGTACAGTTTGCTAATGGTAACTAAAGTATTAACAACTGTACATCTAGATGTACCTAGGTACTAGGTACATCAAATACATACACATAACTGTATACAGATTTACGAGAGCGCAAAACCAGGCGGCAAATACTTTGATCTTAAATAAAAGGTATCATTGTCTCCGCTTCGGCGATGTGCTTTCAACTTTCTCTTTGAAGTTAATCAAATGAGCGGCACGGCTCGGTTTACATCTAAAGCTTTATTAACAAACTTCGCCTCGCAGGTTTGACGTGTGTATGAGAGTATTAAAATGAATGATGCTGTAGATATCGCCTTCTAATTGAAGTATTCTGCTTGCGTATATTTCGTAACTAAATAGAAAGAGATCAAAGCGACCTCTTTCCACTTTGATGTTGAATTAGTCGTAGAGAGCGGAAGTTTCAATTTTTGTATTTATTTATACACATTTAAATGTGTCTGTTACGTTGAGACCAATCTTTCGGATATATTTGGTAACGTTGTAAATGTATCGGACTTAGCTTAACTTACTGTAGGTTTAATCAGTATTTATTGACGAGACTATAAATTATCGGTGTTCCTAAGTTGCAAGTCGCATTCTAGTTTTTTGTTGTTATTACAAGTTATCCTAGAGATCTAGTTATCCTAGAGATCCCTGGATCTCTCTTAGGATCTGGATAATACTACAGAGTATACTTGGGTGACAGTCGCCGCTGATCATCAGCCGGAGGCACTATATGCTGTCCAACCATTTATTTTCATTTTGGACGTTTCAGATTTTTCGTTAAGTGACACCCTCGCACTTTACCTTTTTGTTTTGACATTCATATCGATTTCATTACAGAACAACTTGGAATCGATTTGATGCATCGACGTATTTTTAAAATGATTGTAAAATAATTTATTAATATTTTATGTATATATACATAATTCATATTCCCCATTGCCTAGTTAGTTTGTTATGTATTGAGTGTATGAATGTGCTTTTACAGGTGTAATTGTGCACAACTCTTGATTTAAATTTGACATAGACGTTTTTTACTAACTATGCATTACAGAATTAAATTCAACTAAAGCTTAACTCAAACATGAATCTTCTAATACCGTTTTTTAGTTTCGCAGATAAAAAGATACCTACCACCGTGCTTTTAACGTTGTTAGAAAATAGTGTCGTTTTCTATACGAGTATGAGTGGTCAAAGCAGAAATTAAGAAAATCAATGTTTTATTAGGTATATAAAGATACCTACTGACCTAAACCATACTTACCACAAATCATAGTATTCACGTTCTCAGAGTAGTTATTTCAGATCTCATTAAAAAAATTGTGGGTACCAGCATAATCTAAAGCAGTTATGTTATCAATAAAATGCTAAACACAAAACTAGTTTGAACACATATCTGTGTCGGCATTTCATTAACGCGCAGAACGTGAGTAATTTTCGACTGGTTGTTGTCTCAGATTAACCTCCCGCTGTGATTTTTTATCATTTTATTTTTCAATTCATTCTGCGGCGGCCGACCCGCGGCCGCTTTGATCTCTATAATGTGCGACTGAGATAAAAAAGTATGGCGACTTCTTCCTAAATTGTGTTTCTTTACTATTATGAAATGAAGTTAGCGGACTTGTGAGTGGGTTACATTTGTTGTTTACAAAAGCTTTAACTACTTTTAGAAAAAAATACAATTCCTTGTTGTGGACATTATAACCAAAATCATTAATTTATGTATTGCACTTTATGGAAGAAGTGTCAAGTCTTCATGTGTATACCTACCCACAAAACTTTCTTACTAGGAACTTAGGTTCCACAACAGCAAACCTAGGAAAACTAGGACCGTAGTTTAAGTTTATATAATAGTTTGTAGTGAATTACTGTAAGACATGACGTATACGACTTGTAAAGCGCATTTTCAATGGAAAACATTAAACAGGGTAGGTACTCTACTGTGGTTTAAAATAAAGAATCTAAACAAGCACTAAACAATAAAAAATACTTTTATACGATTTGTTTAAATCAGTAATAATATATTGGCATTTATGGAATCCAAGTTGTTTGCATTTGTTATTCACTAGTTAATAAAGATTTACAGATAGATGTTTATGGTTCTAAGGGCGAATCGGTGGTGCCAAAAATAATGTCATCCTTATCAAGTTGACTGTCTATACAACACAATAAGATTAATAAGTGGTACGTACTGCTAAATTTCTTGTATCCATTCCTAAACTTGTTGCGCCACCACTTGACAAGGTGGTGCGCCATGGGGGCGTCCGCGGCGGGTGCCGGAGCTCTCAACGTTTCGTAGCACGTCATGCGCTGCGCTCACGCACGCATCCCGCACACTTCAAGAGCCGCTATTTATCACCACATAAACCGTATTCACCTTCACTATAATCATACACAAAACACCACAAGAAAGTTTTCTCACGTCACGGTCTTTACTCGTGACCCACTTGTACGCGTGAACAACAAACAAGAATGGAATGAGAGACGTCCGTGCAAGACGCGTGTTGTCGAGTGACTGACTGATGGATGGAGTGCAGGGAAGGGGAGGGCGCACGTAGTAGCGCGGCGCGGTGCGTGCCGTGCGCTCGCCGTGTCCACAGCGCCTGCGCCAACTTGCATTAACTAAATTTTATTTTACAACTTTACCTACCTTTAGTTACCATATACTTCGTTATTCGGTAAACGATATCCGTGTCACGTTTTCCAAAGCCCTCGAAAACAGAATTTGGAAATAAGTACCTAACCAAAATTTGCACCGTCAGCAGTGCTCATTTTAATCATAGATTTCCATTATCAGGTTTCTAGAATCGAATGACTAGGATCATTTGTACCGTGCTAGAATGTAGGTAAGTAGACATATGGGTACCTATTGTCGTGTACTTACTTATGTAGTAGTTATTGCTATCGTTATGTTTTGTGATATAACGGGCTATGTAAATAAGTAAGTAGGTTGGTGTGGTAGGTATGGCACGGCAGGTATATCATATGCGTAAGTACATAAGACGTAATGTGTTGGTAGGTATGATGTACCTTTATTTAAAAGGCCATAAATGCATACTATTCGAATAATAACAGAAACATTTGCAGGTCTTTATAGGATTTTATATAATGTAAGTATATCTTTATATTGTTGTTGATTTTATTATTACTTCATTAAGGTTTTGCCCTAAACACCAAACCGTTCCCACAATTCCCACCATGTTATTTCAAAATAATCCACAAACATAAAATAGAGAGGTACTTACCTTTTAATTTTTGCTTCTTAGCTATACGCAATATCTGGATTTCGCACGTAATTTCAGTTACAATTGCTTGCAAGGAAATAGCGTAAGTATGTAGAAAATGGATGTAGGTATATTGTAAAGTATCAAGCAGCAATAGAGAGAAAGGTGCACGCGCATCCGCTACGTTGGCAGCCTCCGCGGGTCGACGACCTTGTACCAGCGATTACAAAAAAGATTGTGGTAGGTACTAACTGCTTGGTTAGAATTACACCCCATGTTTCGAAATCTGTAGTTATTGCTCACAAGAATCCCCTTATAAAACAAGTTCAATATATGGTTCATATGGTACACGATTTAACAAAACATGAAATTAACTTTTTGCGAAGTTTAACTTTTAAAAGGAAGTCATTATTAATTAAGTGGAATAAAAAGCATGATAGAAAATCTAATAGCGATGGAAACAAATTAATGGCGATTGAAAATACTTGTTTCTAATTGGCTTTGTTCCATCAACTAAACTAGGAATGTAATCGTTAAGCTTCCGTAAAAACTTTTTGCAAGTTTAATGCATTTAGAAATTGATATTAAATTAGATACACAATCCGTTGTTTTTTTTGCATTCGCAGTAAAAGTTGTCTTCTGAAAAACACTAATAAGTTGAAAATTCCGACACAAATCAAGTTGTCAATTGATGGACCCTTTCTGTATTTTTCTAGGAAGGTGACGTGTCGTGGAGTGATTTTGTGATGGTCACAGCAGCCGGGGCGGGCTGGGGCAAGGGACGAGCGCCATCCCAACAGCGGTACACGTTTCAAATTAGAATTTTACGGCCTCTTCGTGTTAGGTTTATTGTTGATGAGTTATCCGCGACCGAGATGAGGTCGTATTCCAAAACTGACTTACAACAAACAAGGTTTTATGTCTGTAATAAAGAAATGTTCAGGAACACGAAAAGATAACCCTTCTAATAGGCTCTCCGGTTCCGCTGCTAAGATATGCATACATAAAAAAATAGAAAATATTTGAAACGTTCTATGAATTTGAGTTTAATAAAATCGGTCAGGATGATGTCACAACAAAATTGCCATGTATAGTGAGCGTCGTATCCCTCAAACACCCGGGTCTCTACGTGGGTGGCATATTCCACGAAAAAGGCAGTGTCGATGGTCACTCGAACTAGAGGTACTGGCAATATACGGTCAATTAAAAGGCATTAATCAATTATCAATATTAAACTGCTGAGTTGGTACTATTGCTATCGATTATGGAAGGACAACGTCCATGTGGTCAACGATTAGGACCACCCTCGTCGGCTCACACGTCACGTTATTTTGTTCTTATCATCGTGGACCTTTAATCGGCTGACTTTAAATTGACAGTCGGCTCTTGGATCTTAAGTCCCGTTGTTCGGAGATTTAGTCAAGTGAGTATTGTTTCCCGTGTACATTTTCTGGTAAATATACATACCAGTTGTTACAGTCATGGGTATATTCGTTTCTGGTACTTACTCGTACAGTAAAAAGATAATCATAAGAAGTGACCTGGAATGTTGATAGTGGCGTTATTTCTGCTATTCAGTTGTCTGGCACATCGCCAGTTGCGGTCGCGCCGTTCTCTCGCGTGGGCATTGCCCACTCGTATTTATTTCCATCAAACATTGGACTTTGAATAGAAAAGTCAATGAAAGTGAATTTTGCTGATCTTTAATTCAAGTTGCACAATAGTATTTATATACAACTGAATTTTATGATCGTTTCAAAAAATATCGATACTGTTTTCCTAAAGTAACTAAATCTGCCAACAATCTTTACTAACATGACAGTTGTTGTTAATCATATAATAGGAACCATAACACAAAATAAAGCTTTATAATGGTTATCACATGGTCACAAATCTATTTGCCGCCTATACCGTTACGGCATTTAAGAATACATATTATGTCTCTACCACAGATTTCAGAATACACGTTGTACTTGTAGTATTAAATCCACAGATTTCCCAATACAAATGTCTGTGATTAAATCTGTGGTCTCTACCTCTAAAAAGTGGTTCACCGTTTCTAACGTAAAAAGAAGTACATACTAACTAGATGTTGTTCGAACCAAATTTCGTTTTTGGTTTTCATGGTAATGTGCGTCATATTATTATTTTAATTTTATCAATCTCATATTTTAGAAGTAGACTATACTTTTTGCCACGTTTGAAGTGTCTCTCGCGCAAGCAAACTACTCAATTTAAAAAAAATGGATAAATTAGAATTAGTAGTTGACATACGGATGGACAGACAGGCATGACGAATCTGTAAGGGTTCCGTATATTGGTTACGGAACCTTAAAAATTAAGTTTATATATAAAGATAAATGGTAACAGCCTTCGCAAAAAAAAATATTACAAGGGTAACATATAAAAATAACAACGACTACACTTTTATTCTATCAAACGAAAGTTTCCATTAAATATGCTGGCCACTAAGGTGGTGACCGTCTGCGCGCGGTATCCGTCGGTACTTCAAAGCAATAATAACGTACGATTACGTTACCTCCTCCCTCACAAAGCTTGCGGCGCGAACACTCGCTTTTTATTTAGGTAGTACATTTATATTGGAACCTGTTCTCTCCCGTGTCGGGCGTTCTCAAAAGTGGTTCCGACTTAATAGCCATGAAGTGTGATTATTAGTATTATATAAGGCTCAACGAAATTTGGAGTTAATAATAGGTTTCGATGAGATTTACTGTTCTATTTTTGAGTAAGAGCAATTTCGTTGAGTAGAGCATGTTGATGCACATAACCGACGTTTAGATGAAGTTAGCATGTTACAAAATGATATCAGTACTTACATAGTATATACTCAAATTATATTTTTGATTGGTAAACTGTTGAATACTACATGGTTTTGCTATTGCAGGCCGTGGAAATAGAAGTACCTTATAATAATTCGCCTAATTTAATTCCTTTTGACGTGACATATACTTTTTTCTATCTGTTCTGTTCATCATAAATTGTTCTTATAAAGCTTTTTGGAATCAATCTGTTTGTAAACAAAATAAAAGCTTAGAGAGTGCTGCAACTCTACTTTTTGCATGCATTCCTCTTAAAAAGGGGTTGTGTCATTCTATCCATCGTCACCATACATAATGCACAAATTGACCTTTAGCTTGGCAGCGTCATAAAAACTTATTGCATTTAGGCAAGTCCATATCTATAGGACTACTGGGCCATCGGCTTGGTAAAATTGCCAAAATAAAATAGATTGACATTTAATAATATTCAAACGGTTTAAAGCATCGATTAGCAACCAACCATGGATGAATAAACATCACAACGGGCAGGGGGTAGGTTCAATAGTGTCTGCTTTTCCCACAGGGATGAAAAGCTGCATGGCGGCGACTATCAAAGGGATTTAAATGATATCAATAGCTTTGTGCTACCGCTGGTCCCTTTGTCGGCACTCTTGAGCGGCAACAACAGAGGCGACAAACTCTGTGACGGCGATCCATTACCGGCTCAAAGCGGACATCAAAAGAGCCGCCTCCTATTGCATCACGTGCCATTACAAATTGCAATATTGCGTTTGGGAAAAACTGCGCTTTATTTTGCTCTGTAGCCGGCTGCTGTGAAGTTGTCATCGAGACGAATCTCGGTTTACGTTTTGATACACGTGCAGATAAAGCGTGCTCGAACGAATGGTATTGTGAACAATGAATGGTAGATACATTTGATATTTCTCCAAAGCAATGGAAGTTTATTATGGTTTTCTGTTGTTGTAGCTTTTATAATATTAAGTTATATTATTGCAACGTTTATATTACAATTTATTGTCAAAATTTTCAAGTTGACTGTGAGTTCTAGATGCATTTGGCTGTTATTTCCTATGTATAAGTTTCATGATCATCACCATTTATAACGTCTCACTGTAGATTACGGGCCTTACCGCACTGCACCGTTATGGTAAGATTGGACCGTAACTCATTACTGAATACTCAGCGAGTCAGCGTTCTAAACCCAACGCCACGACCACTAGACCATTGAGGCAGCTATTTCCGAAGTTTTTATTAACTAATTCCGTTTTGCCAATATAATTTATCCGCTTTGTATAATTGAAATAACAAATCATTGTTACACTGTAACACGGTATTGTCATGTCGGGCTCTGTGAAGTGCATTTTGTCTTTGCACCGGTTGAAAGAACGAAACATAAGCTCCGTAATCAAATAAAGTTTTAGTCGACTTAATACGGATTCATTTAATTTTATCATAATACCCATAAAACGGGGAAACGTACTCGGTTCAAACGTTGACATAAGGCAGCCGACAGACGTACGTCACGACGGCGATGGTCGACTGTCACTTGCAAGCCACTCGTTACATTTTATGACTAACGATACTTTCGTTAGTAAATAGATGAAGGCAGGCAACGGTTAAGACCGTCGTAAATGTGTGTAGGTGACCATTTCCGTTGGTCACCGTGTGTCGGCAACTGCCGTTGCAACGCCGCCGACTCGATGTTTTTCGGCAACTATCGGTTTTTCAAAAATTACTATTGTCATCCTCTTTCACTTCTTACCCACAGGGAAACAGTGTTTAAAATGCTTTATTAAAGCTGTGTTCCGTGTTGGAGTGTGAGCGATGCAGTAACTTTGCATTTTACTTACAAGTTAGTAGAACTTTGGAATTCCTATTTTATGCGAAACAACAACCGTTTATAGGACTCTGCGCTTGGTTGCCAACTCATTCAATTGTCATATGTCAGCGACCAGTCGCGGACATCGTGAGTGGTCGTAGCGTACATTGATATTGTTCGTTTGTATTCTCCCTAACACGTGGAGCTGTTAAAAAGTAAAAAAAAGGGGCGTGGGCTGTGCCCGAGGCGCGGCGGCGCGGGCGCAAGCGGCGATATTCATCTCGCGACGTTTGATGTAGCCGCGGCCTTCTCTACGTGCGTGCTTGCTACACACGAACATGAGGATGAATATAACATCATTTTATGGATAGACTCTTAACTATGACTGTGATTAGTACTTGTTTTATTACATACCTTTCTAGTATGTAGTGACTTTGGTTTCTGATATTATTTTCTTCAAATGCGATTCCTATTAGGAACAAGAACCTAAAAGAATGTCATTGTACCTGTTTAACATTAATTATGGTATTAGACATTCAAACAATCTTCCATGCCACCGAAGCAATCCCGCATATTTCTTTACTAACTTTTAATAAAAGAGAAATCTTTGTGTTAAATCAAAAGTAATTTGACGGCAATTGGCGGGGTTCAGGAGTTCCGTGTTCGATCTCCGGGCATAACAAACATTTGTGTGCATGCACATGTCTGTCTGTATATGTCGGGGTTTTTCTATGTGTATTATGTATGAATTTACAAAAAAGTATATAAGATATATATACCCGTTGTTTAGTACCCATACTACAAGCTTCACGCTTAACTTAGGGATAGATGGTGCTGTGTGGACACCACTGGATATTTATTTATTTATTTTAGTTTCAGCAACGTAATGGATACATTACCTACATCATAAAATTTGTGCAAGCACACTGAGTACCTACTGTAAGCTCGGTTACAAATAGTTTATTTTAATGATATAGATAATTCAAACTTTCCAAGAAAAAAAGTCGCTCTGGGTTGATTCCAGTACGAACTTAAGCTGAGGACATGGCCCTGTATCCGGTAGAGTTGTGAAGGCCGCCAGCTTTATAAAAAGTTCAACATAATGGAACAAACTTTTTTTCCTAAAGGACGGTAAATCTTATTTAAAAACGTCGATCTAATAAAGATATGCCGCCAGTTTTCAACACAGTAATTGTAGTGTTTAAAACTATATCATGAAATTCTTAAAACATTTTGCTTAATAAGATTAATATTTTATTACTATCTTACACTTAAAGTTATCCATATAAAGATAATTATCGAATAATTGCTTTGGCGGTTATCCAATATCACGGCGAAATAAAAGGTATTTTATTAAATACCTGTAATATTTATATTTGCATGTTTTATATAAACATGATCTAATTTAACATTCAATGGCTAATTGTATTCAATAAGTAAACCCAAACCTAGCAAAGGACTTGTAAGTTTCATAATAAATATATTCTTACTTGTACCTGGTACGTAAGGGTATAATAAAAGTTACGCAAATGTTTGTTATTCGACCTATTCAATACAAAACCGACCCTTTTTTACTCTCGTAAATCATTGAGAGAATAACCACTTGTTTTAGTTATGCAGTTACAAAATCATTCAAAGGGTTCGAAATCAACTAGGGGATAATTGTTGCGTAACGAATATGTTATAAAAATTGGCCAAGTGCGAGTCTGACCCGTGGAGGGTTCAAGTAACCAAAAATTTTTATTTATTTAGTAGGCACCTAAGCTTTGTTATGCGAAAGAAGTTCACCGTTTATGAAATATAAAAAAATAACTACACTGGTCAAACTTTGACCAGTGAAGTGCTTATAGTTATGATGAAAAAAGGGTATGTCATAAGAACACACAGACAAACAGACAGACTGGACGCATCTATAAGGGTTCCGTTTTTGCCATTAGGCTATGAAATCCTAAAATCAGTTTTTGTAGTAGGTATATGGCGTTTTTGGCATTGGACCCCGTAACCAAATGAACTTAGAAACATGCTTGGCCGCTTAAATTTATTAATTTGGCTTCCGCTATTTGCGTTTAAATGTGCACTTTAATTTGGTGTAATGCAAAGTGATGTTTATCATCGAGGTAGCCGATGCGTCGTGGACAAGCCTTCTCGGTGTTAACCTCAACAACAGGGTTGCCAGTAATTAAAAGGTTTTGTCATGGTTTTACTTAGCTTGCCCTGTTTGCTTGGGTTAAATTTAGTAGTTGAAATTTTGGCTACTTACCACTTCGTAAACCTCAAATTATACCTATCAAAAATTTGCGTTTGGTAAACATTTCATTCCTACATACATTTAACACCAAACTTAAAAAGTCTTTTTTAAGTTTTTTATTTCAGGCTAGAAGTAACATACAATTAGTTATTGAAAAAAAGGATGGATGCAGGTATCATGTCCTGTGTGTCATCATAGTAAGCGTCTGCGTATTTCAAAAAGAGTATTGAATCGAGTGAAGAGCACTTATTTCTTAGTTTACAAAGATAAATAGCGAAAAATGCGTTTTATTTATTATGTAACAGCATATGTAATACCAGTTATACTCTGATGAAGACCTGATAACCCTGCGCATTCGTACGTATCAAATTAATTACCTCTATATTTTATCTCTGTCGGGCGCCGCGGGTGAAGTTGCCAACTGCATATTTGCAATTTTGAACGCTAGTTTCGAGTTAGCGGGACCATTTTCCTAATTTATACGATCGCGTTGCGCGACGTTTTGATATATTAGAGTGCAATACAATTTCAGTACTGCTATGTTGCGTTGCGTCGTACTTATAGCTCGACTGTATAACAAACTTGTTTACTCGGACGTATCGTTTTGATATACACAGATAAATGTGTATATACCTACGAGTAATCTATATAGAGTTTTAATGCCAGATTTCTACTCTAATGCCAGACTCTACGTTCTTAAAACATTTATATTTTTACTTATGAGCGCTTATGTTTACTCACTTTATTTACTTAACTTATACATAAATTAATACCGATTGAAGGTAGAGATATTCGGTACAAGTATAATAGTCGAAACATATCTTAGATCCTATGAATTAGAAATGTTATTGATTATGTATTATTATTTAAATGAAATGAAAATATATTTATTCAATTTGGGTCCATAAAGAACACTTATGAATGTCAAATTTGATTCTACCACTGGTTCGGACTGTTATTATTTTATTTCATATGATTATTATTTACATGAAAAAGCTTTTGTCAATATAACATGACAACAACTACTTACTAAGAAACATTACGCTGTTCTTACATAGAAGTTTGTGTAGGATGGGGATTCAAGCTCCTCAATGCAATTTAACAGACTGCATTTACAAGTTTCAGATATCACCAGTTCACTATATCGATTTCCATTCCATATAAGATTGTTGAAAGTTGAAATGTTTTCAATGGTTTTTTATTAGCTTCACCTATTTTTATGTATGTAGGTACTTATTACTCTACGGAATTTTGCAAGTTAATTTTGTGTAAGAACTATGCGTCAAAAATTTGTCTTGCGCCATACATTCTAAATCTATGCACAATTTATAATAAAATTAGTTCAAATGCTTTGCTTAAGTAAAAAAGCCACTCATATAATATTTGACACGCACGTGTTAAAAGCTTCACAAATAAACATGTACAATGTTATGTGCGCACTGACAATCATGAAAAAACCAGCGACAAATTGACTATTTCGAGGCGTGCCCGGCGGAGGCGGCGGCAGTCAAAGGCTCGACGTGATCAAAGGCGCCGCCACCGGCCGGCCGTAGCTTTGATCTCGCCGCGCGAAGTGCAAATTATGTTATAAAGACAGTGAGTGGCGCGCCCGCCGAGCGGTGTGCTGCTAATTAATTCGGCCCGTCTCACGGTGCCCGTGGGCTGCGTTTGATGATACATCGCTATTATAGAGCCGCCATCCACTCCTTGCGACTAGCTCACACGCAACCGCTCTCTGCGCTCATCTTAATTGTCTTCACCACAGACTATACTTTAACCTCTTACGTGCCAAAGTACCTATGCCATTTTGCAATTTGCTACGTAAGGCAGTGATGAATAGATTTAATAGACATGGTTTTATAAAACATTGTAAGGGATTGCATACCGAGGGCTCTATCTATACCAATAGTTTTAACCAAGTCATGAGCTTTTCCTGAAATTCAGTTTCAAATAGTTTAGCTAACTAATTTTTGTAACATAACCGATCATTATACTGAATGGATTAACATAATGGATGAAAGTTTGTTTAACTTTCTAGCACGATGGGTAAGACTGGTTTTAGCCGGCTGGATTTTGTCTTAATCTATGATTAATGTCGTCGGTGGCTCAATGGACTGTCGCCTTCCTACCGGGAGGGCTGAGGTTCAAATCCCGCGTACCAAAGTGTTTTCGAATTTTCGAAAAATGTCGGATTACGCACATACTTTATCCGACGCTCTTACGGTATAGGAAAACATCGTGAGGAAACCTGCGCACGCCTGTAAAGAGATTCAAAGGTTGTGCGTTAAGTCGTCCAAACCGCACTGGGCCCAGGTGGACGACTAAGGCCTAATCACCCTATACGGGTAGGCTCGTGCCCCTCGGTGGGGACGTTTAATGAACTCATGATGATAATTTATGTAAAGTCTCCTTTCAATCCTATTCCTGAATAAGATGCGCATTGAATGGTGTTAACAACTACTTAAAGTTAAAGTGTCCTCCGAAACGCGGACTCACCTTTATTTTCAGTCAGGTGATTTAGACTGCCATGCCCTCAACAATACTCGGAAAAATATTACAAAGTGAGTTTCACTATGCGTTTTCCTTGTGGTATTGGAACCTACGACCCTGGTTCAAGCAGCGATCTAATATATTTGTTCCCTATTATATTTATAATATTTGATATCATTTAAATTTAATAGGTATGTACATTGATATAATAAAGTTCTTTTAAATAAAATATCATTGGTATGTATTTTATTATTCCACTAGTGGAAGATTTCTTTTGTCAAATTTTATAGATAGTATTTCAAACATAGAACTTTTCAATTCTATGTTTGAAATACTATCACACTGAATTTTGGATCTTGGTGATTTACAACTTAAAAACATACCTAAACCTTCAAACAATTATCAATAATACCTTTATTTTCTGAAAATACTCTTATTTACCGTATCTATTAAGTAAATAACTTTAAACATATTTTCAAAAATGAGCCTTAAGTTTAAAAACATTGGCTCTACTATTTGAACGTTGGTGTAAAATCACAATATCTTGTAGTAGGAATATTTTGTAGCTATGATATAGCACCTGGGTATACTTGTATTGCATGCTTTAAATATTTGTCACTATCGTTTAGGCACTCAAACATTAAAAAAATTACATTTCCCGCGTGGATTATAAGAGATAATTGTCATTAATAAATGATAGAAGATTATGTTATTATTGATTTTTTTGCGATTATAACATGTTTGTGATTGATGATTTACATTCTTACGAATTTATTTACTTACGGTACAAGTGTGGGTACAATTAAATAAATTCGTAAGAATGCAAATCGCGAAAACAAGCTTTCATTTTTATATTTCCTAATACTATGTGATTAAGTACTTACAGTACAAATTGGAGGTCTTACCTACTTATCATTTCCTACCTCTAGTCATCATGTTCACGACTCCTCGCTGTTTACCGCTACTTTTATGGCATAATAGACAAGTCGATTGGCTTATTACGCTGATTCATTTCGAATAAATCACCGAGATAATGCGGAAAGCACATTTCGAACATAACGGCAAATTGATATTTCGTTAACAATTTCTGACCATTAAGCATTGGTCGTTTGTAAACAATAACCGGTTCAAAGACGGTTGGTTTTCTTTGAGCGTATTTTGCGCCGCCTGAGTGCGATCAACGAATCGGGACTGAAGGTGAGTGGTGAGGGGAAGGACGCGACGGACGGGCCTTAAGCCAGAGACGGACTAAACCTCTTTGATAATTTCCCGGGGCAGATTAACTGGATTTTCAAATAGATAAATAAATAGAAGACACTGACTATTACTTCCGTGGCCTTCTGTCCCGGTAATTTTACTAACTACAGTGACCTTATCCCGGAACTCAGAAGTTCAAAACATTATATTTCACTGCAGTAGTACCTACCTAGACGACCTTACCACCTGTTAAGAGTAAAGAGAGGTTAATAGATATGAAATAGTTTCAGTGCCACAGGTTCAGTTGCCCCTTTGGCTCCCCTTAAGTCCGTCATTTTGCCTCGAACCGCGTGCGTCGACCCGCGGCGAGCTTTGATGCCGCTGTGACGAAGCCGACTTCGGCTACGTCCTGCGACCAACACTTACCTACCACAATGGGTTCACGACTCACGACGCACATCTACATACATACCTTCAATATTACTAGGATATAATATCTGGCCACAAATTGGGGTTTCGTACAGGCCATTTTAATCTCAAATATCTCTCCCCTTTGGTTTGGAATACCATTTTCAAATTTATACTGCTATTTACTCATGCATTTGTGTTTCGAAAACCAAAACTCATTTGTTTTTCCCTCTTTTGGTTTTTTTGGGTTATTCAGTTAACGAAATGGAAAACTTGTCAAAACTTGATTTTTTTGTGTTTAGCGGCGGTGTCGCAAAAGAAAACACATTGCGTTTTTAATTCCAACGTTTGCGTTCTAGAAATTTCGACCCAAGCCCCGTGGACGGCCGGAGAACAAAGTTGATAATAAAGAATTGAAGGCTATTGTGGAAGCGAATCTATCGCATACCACGTCTGAGATAGCTGGCAGGCTCTGGTATTAGTAATAAATTGGGAAGGTGAAAAAGCTTGAAAGATGGGAACTTTCATCTGAGTAACTGACACATGTGACAAACGAACGACAAACGCGCGTCGACTGCTGCGTTACATTACTCAACGGGACCTTCATATAGACTTAGGGTTGCCTACAATCTCGCAGTACCTGAAGTTAGCGCTTCTTCGACTCGGCAATAGCGCTTTCAAACCCGCCCATTGTCTACTCTGCTGATTATACAACAGCAGCAAATAATAATCTCTCGCTCGTCGTCCACGGGACATGTTAGACAAACTAGACGATCCTATCACGGTCGCGCTAAACAACAACAACCGACTACTGTAAGGTTTCGCCTCTGCCGGCAGGGACCATCGTTGCGAGTCCCCGTAGGTTCGCTTGGATCCTATTCGCGTAATCGACGTGTGCCGGGCCGCTTCTCTCCCCAAACATATAACTACCAGGTTACCTAGCCCTTCCTGCAACGCCCTAAGCCGAGGTTCGAGTCCGATAAACGTACATGTATTTTCAAAATTATATGTATGTTATTCGACGCTCTTACGGTGAAGAAAGGCTTGTGCCCCTCGGCGGAGACAAATAATGCTGATGGTGATCAATCATCATCATCATCATCATCAGCTCATTAAACGTCCCCACCGAGGGGCACGAGCCTACCCGTATAGGGTGATTAGGCCTTAGTCGTCCACGCGGGCCCAGTGCGGATTGGACGACTTCACAAACAACCTTCGAATCTCTTCGCAGGCGTGTATGAAGGTTTCCTCACGATGTTTTCCTTCACGTAAGAGCGTCGGATAACGTACATATATTTTTTCGAAAATTCGAAAATACATTGGTAGTGTCGGGATTTGAACTC
>PQWD01008885.1:0-23307 GCA_019425675.1 Leucinodes orbonalis
GATATTAGGTGTCTTATACTCGGTAATATACACTAGCTACAGTTTCCTCATCCCGAAATACAAAAGTTTACAATACTCTTTCACGGGATGATATCTGGCACTGAGGTGGTAGCTACCTAGAAGACAGTCGACCATCGAGTCTAACACCTAGTAGTAGTACAACTTGCGAGGTGAAGTATCTCACTAAGTATCTTACACTCTAATTTGTTTTTATCAATGAAGTTTAAATAAAAGCACGATACAGAACAACATTTTGAAAAAAAAACCTCAAATTATGCGAACAAGTATGTACATACATGAAACTTGGCTACACTTTCTACCATAAAGTTGAGATTTACAATTTACGTCGTTATTTGCCTGGCAAAAATGCTCGGCCTAATGCGGCCTCTTTCACGTGATATTCATCAAGTGCCATATTTGCATTGCGTTCCCCACGTGTAAAAAGCTGAAATTAGTTTAAGTATTAAAGAAGAGAGTGGCGCGCATGAATTAGGAACTCCTTTATGGAAATGTGTAAGGCATCGTTAGTGCGACCTTTTTGCTTAGAACATCTGCGGCCCCTTTTTAGAAAATTTTAGAATAAAGTATAATCTATCTATTGAACGCTGGTGCTAGCAAGTGTTTCTTCAGCCCTATTTGAGGTAATGATTAAGTTACCATGTAAGTATTATTAAATGATTCTTTAAGTTTTAACAACATTTATTGATAGCTTAAATCTTAGTGTTACAATATGACTGTTTCCCGCGTACAATGCTAATGTCAAGATATTAGTGACGTGACATCACTCTTCAATTGATTAGGGATGGGTAGCGTTGGTCGTTTCTTTTCCGTCTAACAGTATATATTTAAATATTATCTTCACCAATAAATCTTTATTAATATTCTAATTATGTTATTCAATTAAATTGCTTTTTTGTTATTTAAATTTTTGAATAATTTAGTGATTGATTTTGTATTATTGATATAATGTATTTATTGAAGTATGATTTAGATATTGGGTTTTAGTTAGATAGGCTATCATTGCATATTACTATAAACTTTTTGAAACAAAATAGCAATAACAAAGACCTTCAATTTTTATATTTTTGTCGTTGGCTATTTTCCTTGGCTCTGGGCATAGCTGACACTTTTATTACATCTGTCACGATTAAATGCCATACGAGTAAAACTCAGATAAAGAAAACTACACGCTATGTCTACAAGAATAGAAATGGAATTCGTACTACGAACGTTGATTGAAAGTTGGGGTTGTAATGAGACGGCCAGTCTTTATT
The DNA here is from genome assembly GCA_019425675.1 of Leucinodes orbonalis. Taxonomy (NCBI): domain Eukaryota; kingdom Metazoa; phylum Arthropoda; class Insecta; order Lepidoptera; family Crambidae; genus Leucinodes; species Leucinodes orbonalis. The sequence continues at coordinate 1,275 of PQWD01008885.1, forward strand.
GATTCACGTGGTGCCATTAGAAGAATAGTGTTGGGCCAGGTGTCACATGTCTAAATATATATGTATTATTAAAAAAAATAAAGATTGCTGTAAAGTACGTGTCAGTGTGTTTTCAGCCAACGGTATAACCGACGGTGCAAAAGGAAAATCAGGCTTATGCTCTGTAGAACTTGAAAGGAGACCGCTCAACGTGGAGCGGTATATGGGATTTGTAGTAAACGCTGCTATTACAGTCTTGGCTATTTATTCAGACTAAAACATGAAATTTTGAGAAAAAATATTTGAATGCTCTATAGCTATTATTAATTAGATATATCAGTCAGCTTAATGTTACCATATTTCACGAAATATTGCCAACACAACATCTTCTTACCAAAAAATTATTATTTTCATAGTTTTACTATTGTTCAACACCATGCATGAAATGTTTAGTAAAATGTCCATATCATAAATCTTAGAGCTTATTACTTAAAAATAAATTTAAAAGCAACTTCTGTATAACTCTTATAAATATTGTGTTGAAAGTTAAGTTAGACTCAGTATTTTTTTTGTTTACTTTATAGAAAGCAAACTAGCCAGAAAGTCACCTGATGGGAAGTGATCATCTTCGGCTATGAACAACAAAGACACCAGAAATCGGTGTGCGCCCTTAAGGAAGAAATACGTTTCTTTTTAAAGTTCCAATGTCAGTATTTATAATTTGAATTTCCTGCAGCGGTGCGGTATCGACTGGCGATTTATCGAGGTGATGAAGTGTCTCTCCAACGCAGCGACGATGACCGTTCAGATCCAAGACCAGCGGACAAGACCCATCCAATTGCGTCGTGGTGTGAGACAGGGGGATGTTATATCCCCGAAACTGTTTACAAACGCATTGGAGGATGTCTTTAAGACCCTGGACTGGTCTGAATGAGGCGTCAACGTCAATGGAGAGTATATTTCTCATCTGCGCTTTACTGACGATATCGTCATCGTTGCAGAGTCATCGGAAGAGCTTGCTGAGATGTTGAATAGCCTAAATGAATCCCCCCGACGAGTTGGGCTTGGCATGAATTTGGACAAGATGAAAGTCATGTTCAATGAACATGTCATGCCACAACCGATATGCGTCGATAGCATCCTTCTCGAAGTTGTGCAAGAATACGTTTACTTGGGCCAAACGATCCAACTTGGCTGGCACAATTTCGAGAGGGAAGCTAGTAGGAGGATTCAGTTGGGCTGAGCAGCATTCGGCAAGTTACGTCAGGTCTTCACGTCGAAGATTCCGCAATGCTTAAAGACAAAAGTCATTGCCTTTAAGCATTGCGGAATCGTCGACGTGAAGACGTGATCGTTGAGTTCACAAGTTAAAAGTCACTCAACACGCAATGGATCGAGCTATGCTCGGGGTCTCTCTTAGGGATAAGATCAGAAATGATTTAATCCGTAAGAGAACTAAAGTTACCGACATAGCCCGCCGGATCAGTAAGTTGAAGTAGCAGTGGGCTGGTCACGTATGTCGCAGAGCCGATGGCCGTTGGAGCAGACGAGTTCTGGAGTGGAGACAGCGTCTCGGCAAGCGTAGCGTAGGACGCACTCCGGCCCGATGGACCGACGACTTTCGAAAGGTCGCTGGTGGAGGCTGGATGAGGAAAGCGGAGGACCAGGATATCTGGCGCAAAATGGGAGAGACCTATGTCCAGCAGTGGACTGCGATAGGTTGAATAGGATAGGAGGTCGTAACTATCAAATTTGACAATTTACTTTTATGATACCTTTGAGTTCCCAAAAAGTAACATAAGCAGTCTCTCATAATTCAAACTTTTATAAACTGTTAACATCAAAGTGGGAAACCCACTTAATAACTGCATTCATGCAGACGGAATAATACCAAGGCAAAAGAGTAACTTTTTAAACGTAAAGTGCGAAGTTAAACTAACAGTCATTATCATTACTGCGCAAAAGGTCAAAGGAGTTGTGTCACACACAAAACCGCAGCACTAACCGCAAATGAGAAACAGCGGGTTCTTGACGCGACCTTTTTGCCGATCCCAAACCTACTATATTATCTCGAGCGGGTCAATTTTATTGCGCATACCGTTTATTTTTACTGACCACTGTAATTTCCTTGCACATAATTTGTTATGGTCGCCATTTTTATTTGGGCCCATTTCTGATACATTATTATGGCACCGTAAGCGAAAAAGGGAAACTGGGTATATTTCGAGGGAACGCTGCAAGAATGACTCGAAGATAGATGGACATATGGCTTGATTAATGAGCCCTTTCCTCTTTCTTTCTGACCCTTTTTAATATCCTTCAAGCGTGGCCCTAATAAGGGGAGCAGATTTTCGGTCGCCCGCACTCTTAATTCATTTAACGTTTCTTACCATACGTATACGTCCGAAACGATTTTGCTACAAACAACAATGACTAATTGTTTTTTAATTCTTTTAACAAATGAACAATTAGCCGTAATGATGGAATGTTAAGACTATTATCTTAACAAATGGATGCAAAATTAGGATTGCATTGTTGCAATACATTTTTGATGTTTATTTACATGTTATTAACATCGCTAACTTCCTCACATTTCTTGTGCTTCGTAAAGCCTTCGTTCACATAAGAAAACCTAATACACAATTATCACAAAAGAGGCTCCGAACTAGTAGATAGTTTTATTTAAAACTGCCAATTGAACTGAAGATCCATTCGGTATATTTGTTTGTAAATAACAGATTATTATTTGGACCATGCTGTGTATACCTAGTGCATTATTTTGTTAATTTCTTCTTGAACTAAAAGATTGTAACAAATTTAAATAAATATCAAATCATCGGAAGCTAATTTCGGGACCGTGCTTCCACGTTATTTATTTCCCTCAATTACGACCACCAACTTTCAAGGCATTTCTCGGACAACAATTATATGCTGGGATTACAACGAGTCATAATCGTGTCCCGGGAATCTTGTTAAATAGGTATAATGTGCACCCGGATTATCCGTGGCGGATGATATTATCCTTAATTGTGCTCTTAAGTGCAAGTTTATGGGACGGATTATTCGGTGCGAGTGTTTTCAGTAAAGGGTGTACGAGTAGTAGAGGAAGTGGAGGTTGGTTCAGTCCCTCGTCAGGTATCAACGAAGCAAGTGTATATAAAATAAAATATCTGTGAAAAGCAGAAGGCAAATAATTACTTATGAAAAATTTTGAAATTATTAAAAAGAAATTGTTAATTATTAAAAATTGATGAAGTGTTTTTTTGTGTGACAAAAGCGGTGATGTTTATTTCGATTTTTAGTATGTTTATATGGATTTCATTATAATTGTAATGTATACAGTCACCAATTATTGACCCATTGACTGGAATCTAGACGTAATGAAAAGTCTATTGTTTGTGGCACTATACGGCGACTATGGCTGTCAAAGGGTTAAATTTTCTTTTCGCAAATAACCTTTACAGTTTCACCGGCCAAGCGGCAAACGTAAACGGCCCTACGCCAATGATGTAAAAAAGTATAGATTCGTGATATGCTCACAAAACAATCGAAAAAAGTGTTCCGAATGCAGCGACAGCAACACAATATTTCGAACGAGCGTAAATAAAAAAGTACAAACTGTACTATCATCGGCGGTTTTTTTTGAGGCACGGATGGTGTATCTACCTTTATATATACAGAATATCATAGCCTTAAGCCCAATACTTGATCTGAGCTCATATACCGCTTTTTTGTATGCATACCTTTGGCTTAGATCACTAAATCTAAAAAGGTTAGCATTACATTGTCTACGTCGTAACTATTCAAACTTCCAATTAAATTTCAAATATAACGACCGCTAAAAACATTACCGCGAACCCGCAAATATTTACTAGAAGCAAGTATTTAATCGGCTATTCGGTTTGGTTAGATTGGAAATTCTTTACCTCACCACCGTTACGTACCTTCCCAACTCGATTGAATCTGTTGTTTTGCTATCCGTACATTTGCGGTTGGCCCTGCAGTTTGCTTTGCTCAATTTTATTTGCAATTTAACTATTCTGTTTGTATAGGAACATAGTTTAAAATGTTCAAATAGTAACGTGATCCATTGTTGTACCTGATGTACTTTGTAAATCATTTGGTGCAGCGGTTAAGACGTCGGCTGCTACACCAAGGGTTTCCGGGTTCGATCCCCGGGCAGTACAAACATTTGTATGCATGAACTGTTTGTAATGGTCTGGGTGTTACCTATACATAATATGTATGTATTTACAAAAAAAATAAGTATGTTTATCCGTTGTTTAGTACCCATAATACAGGCTTCACGCTTAACTTGGGCCTAGATGGCGCTGTGTGAATTTCAAAGTGTATTTATTTTTTTGTTTATTATTATTTATATATCATGTGTCTCAATATGATTAACTTCTACCGCCAGAAAGTAATGGTGAATAACGGGCTGAAATGTAAGAAGGACAGTGGAAATAATGGGCTTGACCCAAACTCAACTTTTCATGATATCCTACTGAACAACAAATGAGGCTATGGCAATACATGTAGGAATGTACTAAATCACCTTGAACCATAATGTTACCACAAGATTCGCCTAGTAAAGACCTTCTAAACCTAATAAACAGGAGCGTCGGTGGCTCAATGGTGTGGATTGTCGCCCTCCTACCGGAGGGCTTAGGTTCAAGTCCCGACACGTACCAATGTGATTTCGAATTTTCGAAATTATATGTACGTTATCCGACGCTCTTACGGTGAAGGAAAACATCGTGAGGAAACCTTCATGCACGCCTGGGAAGAGATTCAAAGGTTGTGTGTGAAGTCGTCCAATCCGCACTGGGCCCGCGTGGACGACTAAGGCCTAATCACCCTATACGGGTAGGCTCATGCCCCTCGGTGGGGACGTTTAATGAGCTGATGATGAAACCTAATAAACAATATTTTGTCACAAAAATTGCTAAAATCCTAATTAAAATGAATTTACACGATAATTTCTCATTGCAGAACTGGGGTGTTACCGCCATCTCTTAAACATTAAGACTTTAATAATACGACAGCAGTTTTGTACCAAAAAAGTCGTATTTATATTACGGTAAAACTGTTTTAAGAGATAGCGGTAAGTCACCAGGTCTCTCCAACTACAGGGATGATAAAATCATAATCCAATACGAAAGCCCAGTAGCGGATATTAGTTTTAAAGACCTCCATCCTCAGGTAGTAACCAACTGCTTAACGTGCCATTAGCAGCGTTGAGAGTTTTGAGTTATTTTTTCGGTCATCCATCCGAAATACGACCTTCGTGACAATTGCTTAACTAACACAAATATCATCAACCGGACTTAATAGCCGCAACGTCTCTATTTTCCTCCAAATATTCTTTAATTTCTTTCATTCTTTAAAACGCCAGCTCGGCCAGTACACCGCTCTGACACGAAGCTTTTTTCATGGCGTCTATTACTCGTCATTAAGCGCCGCTGAAAGTTCTAATATGTTTTAATTAAAACTAATCGCGGGCAATTTATCCTCAGTTAGGATCATTTTAGGCACAGCAGCGAGACGTAATAATGAGAAACATTTAGCTTTGGCGTTCTTTGTTGCAATAATTTGGTAATATTTTTAAATGAAAATTTTGCATCTTGTTGGAAGGTTTAAAATTCATCATCATCATCAGCTCATTAAACGTCCCCACCGAGGGGCACGAGCCTACCCGTATTGGGTGATTAGGCCTTAGTCATCCACGCGGGCCCAGTGCGGATTGGACGACTTCACACACAACCTTTGAATCTCTTCGCAGGCGAGCATGAAGGTTTCCTCACGATGTTTTCCTTCACCGTAAGAGCGTCGGATAACGTACATATATTTTCGAAAAATCGAAAATACATTGGTACGTGTCGGGATTTGAACCTCAGCTCTCCCGGTAGAAAGGCGACAGTCCACACCACTGAGCCACCGACGCTCTAAAATTATTAAAATTATATTTATTTAATAACTTCTTTTACATGCTTTTCTCAATAGACGATATATTAGTATGCTAAGTATATACTCAAACTTTATAACTGAAAAAATAAATAGTTACGTACCTGGTTACTTGTAAGACTGATTCATAGTTTCCGTATGCTATTACGAGAAGGTAGTAATAACTTCACTTATTGTTAAGTTGGCTATCTGTTTAATTAGTCCATTAACCCATTGAACGCCGGAAATCCAGACACAAGAGAAAATCTATTGTGCCTTAAGAAGTTATTCGGTTTGTATTTTTGTATGATGTCATTTGTGGTGAGAAATAAATTAAATTTTTTATTTATTTATTTATTTAAGTCATTGGCAGTGAAAATGTTAAATAAATATCCACTGACATTCACGCAGCTCCATCTAGACCCAAGTTAAGCGTGAAGCCTGTATTATGGGTACTAAACAACTGATAAACATACTTATATTATTATTTTTTTGTATATACATACTTATTAGACATAGAAAACAGCCAGACCATTACAAACAGACATGTTCATGCGCACAAATGTTTGTGTTGCCCGGGGAACGAACCCGGAACCCTTGGTGTTGCAGCCGACTTCTGAACCGCAACACCAAATGGGTAAAAATTAATAAATACAATCCTGGAAAAAACAGTGTTTTACTACCAAATTTTTAATAACAATTGTAAGTTTCCAAACACTATACGCATTATAATGTAAAAGTTACGACTCGCGCACTCTCCCACGAAGGTTTTAATGAAATCCGAAACGAAATGCAAATCACGGTAGTTCAAGGGATACGGGGCGCATCCCAGTGATTATAGGCTGTGTCTATTATACGAAAAAATAAAGCAACGAAGCGTCTTAAGGGCACTCCTTCATTAGGATTTATGGAGCTCTGGCGAGTTCAAAGATGCTGGTGGAAAATTTCCTTTTTTTCAGACTGAAATTTCTTTTTTACGGCATCGTATAAGTCCGTTTGGGGTGATGTCGTTAAGCCATGTTGCATTAGAGAAAGTGCCCATAAGGGCGGCTTTTGCTTTGATGATATTCAAACTTGTTACTTCAATGAAACGCTATTATTATATGACGACCCATCTTGGGTAATGTTGAGACGTCCGTTCGTCAAGGCGTCAAGGGCACCGGGTTCGATCTAGTACATTACAAATATTTGTGTGCATGAACATATCTGTTTGTATTGGTCTGAGTATTTTCTATGTGAAATATGTTTGTATTTACAAAAAAGAAGCATTTAAGTATGTTTCTCAATTACTTGGTATCCATATTACAGGCCTAGTGCTTAGTTTGGGGCTTGATGGCTCCGTGTGAATGTCAGTGGATATTTATTTTTATTCTTTATTTATTATGTAGGTTTATGTTAACACTGTTTTTATTTCTAAATTTAGCCATGACTATGGTCGACACGGCGGAAAGTTCTGTAGTAAGCCGGCTCCACCCAGATCGAAGATTTAGTGAAGGTGGCGGGTGGTAGATGGATGTCAACTGTTAAGGATCCAACCGCTAGAAATCATTGTAAGAGCTTTGTTAAATAATTATGCGGAACATTATATTTAATAAATATTTACTGAAAGTCACACAGCACACTCATCATCCCAAGTTAAGTGTGAAGTTTGTATTATGGGTACTAAACAACGGGTAAACATACATATATACTTAATTGTAAATACATGCAAATTATACATAAAAAACACCCAGACCAATACGAACAGACATATTCATGTACAGCTCGGAGATTGAACCCGGAACCCTTGGTAGTAGCCGACGTCTTAACCGTTACACCGAATGGGCCGTCAATAATTACTTTTTAATTACTTCACTATCCCATCTGTCACGGGTAGGCGTATCACTTCCATCAAACGAGCCAAAATTCGTCTTCAATACTTCTCATCATAAAAAACAATTATGACTGAACTATCATCAAATGCATTTCCAACGTGAAACTAGAGCATAAAATATGCCTGCCACCCACAGACATCAGAATATACATTAGACTGGACAAGCCGCCAAGTTTATAGACAGTCCCAGTGTCGCAATTTCTTTTCGGTTCTTACTTGTGAAAAGTTATTATATTTCTTGGTAAATTTACTGATTCATTGCGATGATGGCATGTTACAATTGCACTGGATGGCATTTTGGAAAAAACGGTAATTTCTTCTAATATTCGTGCGTCTTGACTTGTCTCACAGAGCGTAAACTGGTAGCCAGTGTATGCTCGTTGAGCTTACAGTTGTCGCAATTTAAACGTGGCTTGCCCCATCTCCTGTATTGAGAAATCTGTGCTGCCACCTAATTCAGAGCTGCTACATCAAAATGTGCTATAAATAAAACTGATAGTTTATTGATTGAAATCCAGTTGAAGATTTAGGTCGCCTGTTCATTTGAGTGCAACATAGCGTACTGTCACGTTATGAAAATACGGATTATGTAACTCAAATTTGCCTGCGAAGAGATTCAAAGGTTGTGCGTCAAGTTGTCCGCACTGGGTCCGCGTGAACGATTAAGGCCTAAAACACCCTTACGGGTAGGCTCCTGCCCCTCGGTGGGGACGTTTAATGAGCCGATGATGATGAACTCAAATATATTTATTTATTTAGATCATGGACGAAAGATAAAACAACGGTCTTTTCATCAAGCCGGGGGCATACCAACGCTTACCAAGACGCAGTCTCAACTCCAAATCCATCCAAATATGGTCTTAAAATTAAATTCTTACAAACTAACTTGTAACATAATAGCTAAACTTTGAATTTGCAACTTTTCCTGCTGTATATACGACTTAAATCAAAATTACAGCATATGCCACAAGTGAGTGCGAAAGGCGATCGCATAGTGGATTTCGATGTTAGCCTTTCCACGGCTCGGAGAGCGCATTAAGCTGTCGGCTTGGGCTTTTATCTATAACTGGCCATCGTGACTTAGTAAGGTACGATTCAGTATGGTAGTACTAACATTTATAAAAAATAAGTTTGCACAAATTATGAACGGTTTGAAGATAAAGAGATGGCAGGTTACTAGGCGGTAGACTCGATAATGAGTCGTCTAGATAGGTATCACCGCAGAGCCAGATATGGTTCCGTGAAAAAAGAGTGTTATGCATTTTAGAATTTCGGGATGAGGGCACTGTAGCTTGTGAAATTACCGGGTATAAGAAGACTTAACATCTGTTGTCTCGGGTGACGGGCGCAGGGCGGTAATAGAATAGCGAATAGTTATTTATACTGCTCTTTTTTATACTTATCTCCATACTGCTCTGTTATGGTCAGGCGTGTCACTTACCATCAGGTGAGCAAACTGACCGTCCCGATCACTTTATAACATAAAAAACTCAAGACAATTAACGATTAATTTAGTTTACGACTAATTATAGAGATGATGATCCTAGTATACTATCTCGAGTCCTTGCGTGCTTCAGAAGACACGTTAAACCTTTTTAGCCTTAGTTTAGCATAGCTGTGGTTAGCACCCGCGATCCATGTGGCGCAATGGTTCGAAATTCAGCTTATACACCAAGGGTCGCGGGTTCGACCCTAGTACATTTACCATTTGTGTGCATGAACAGATTTGCTTGTATTAGTCTAGGAGTTTTGTGTTTATAATGTAATTAGGAAATCCAAATGCAAGTAATTTTATCCGTTTATAAGTAACCATTTTACAACATTTATATTAAAAATCACGTTAAATATTTATTAAAAGAAACTCTTTTAATTTAGCAACAACGCACCATACAAAGTAATTGTATCCAAATACTTCCCCCTCCGAACGAGGCCGGTAGAATTTCAAAAGAACAGCGCGGCTTGTATTAAAACAAACCAGTGCTGATAAGAACAAGGCCCAGGAGTTAATCATGAACCTCGCTACGTATTTACATAATGTTCTCTCCATCCGACTTGGGGTGTACGGAAAGTTCAGTGCGTCGCCACCCTTTGCGACGCGCAAGTTTGTCGGGATAAATTAAAAATATAATGGCCGGTGTTCAGGGGAACGTAATTTGTTATGATTATTAGATTTTTAACGGATTAATTATTTTTCGTAAGAGAACCAAAGTTACCGATAACGCCCGCCGATCAGCATGTTGAAGTGGCCGTGAACTGGTGACATATGGTGCCGAGCCGATCGCCGTTGGAGCAGACGAGTTCTGAAGTGGAGACCGCGTCTTGGCAAGCGTAGCTTAGGACGTCCTTCGGCCCAATTAACTGATGACTTGTGAAAGGTCGCTGGTGTAGGTTATCAGGAAAGCGACAGACCATGACATCTGGCTCTAAGTGGAGGAGATGGGTTTACTTTTTTTTAAGTATGATTTCAGTTATTCGACTTAGACTCCCTGGAATAAGAGTTTTTGAGTACTCATTCGAGTACCTCCACCACACGTGATGGATAATTTGTTAGACTATAGAAGCGGGTGCAGAATGCACGACTAAGTGAGGTTATGGTCACAATACGTGTATAGTAGGACATCTCACACCTACCTGTCACTTCATTTAAGACGAAAAAAGATATATTTCAGTCATATCTCCACATCTAAATTACATCATATATCAGAGTCAGCATGATGAGTTATTTGAACACTTTCCAAATTAATTTTCTAAAAATATAAGAACTGCAAATATATTTTCAGTAATTTTAATTTTTTTAATACATATTTTGGCTTATGTAACTGATTTTCTTAATATTAAGCTACCATTATTTTATTAAATATGTATTGGAACTCATCTACGAGTATTTTAAAGCTGGCTGTACAATAACAATCCACTTCAGCTCTGAGATCTGCCAGTGACAGATAAAGCACTTAATATGAATCAGTGAAGTGTCCCGAGTCTGTTTCGCGTATATTCTGGTATGCATTATATGCGTTTGTGGACGTGACGATCAGTGGATGTTGAGGTGGCATATATTATACATTTGTAAACTCATTAGGTAGATACATACATAGATAGAGACATAAAACAAGAAAGATAGACACAAGTCTTTATTGCACACATAAAACAAGTAAGTCGTTCAGGAATTGAGAGAAAAAATGCAATTTATGCGGTCGTATCGCTTATAGCGATTTCTTCGAGACACATTTTATAGTGCTAGCCCAAAACTGAATAGACAAAGCCTCAAATACTAGTGAATTAGATTTGCAATACTGGTATTAATAACTTTAATCAGGGCCGTACCTGATTCAAATTATTTACGAATAGCATTTCATCATCATCAGCTCATTAAACGTCCCCACGAGGGGCACGAGCCAATCCGTATAGGGTGATTAGGCCTTAGTCGTCCACGCGGGCCAGAGCGGATTGGACGACTTCACACACAACCTTCGAATCTCTTCGCAGGTGTGCATGAAGGTTTCCTCACGATGTTATCCTTCACCGTAAGAGCGTTCCGACGCTCATATATTAACGTACATATATATAACGTACATATATTTTTCGAAAATTCGAAAATACATTGGTACGTGTCGGGATTTGAACCTCAGCCCTCCGGTAGAAAGGCGACAGTCCACACCACTGAGCCACCGACGCTCTATAGCATTTATTCCATTCATTAAGTTTTAATTACCGATTAAGCAATTAATGCTTTACATACTTGCTGAATATTCAGTACATCAACCTAAAATATATTCATAGTGCGATTTCTATATCATATTTATACCAGTATAATATAAGAAACCTATTATTCGTTACATCTTTTAGGTAATTTTCTTAAGAACTACAATGAAGGTTAAACTTATTCAATGACATGTAATAAAAATATAAAAGCATTTCAAATGGTGAATTCAAAGAATACTTTAAATTGCTTAAAACATATTATTACGTCACATGCTGAAAAATATAAACCAGCCCTTCCCAATTTTATATACATTTGTGGATTAAAAGGCGTTACCCCCGCACAAAGCCTCAGCTTCCAAAAGCAATTACGTTTGGTCAGTGTTACTACAAAAAAGGGTTGGAAACGTGAAAAATAGTGAGAAATAAAAATGTAGCCAAACGCCGGCCATGAAACTCTTACAATAGACTGTTTTAGCGGAGATTTAACATTGGGTTTTTGATGTCTGCGTGTTTCATTTGAATTATTTAAAGGCTTTTAATTTATCTTTTTAAACTTATGTGGAACAAAGAAACGAGGGAATAAAGCTGTGCCACCCATGAGCAAGTTCAATACTAAATACAAATGCAGTACCCGCAATTCAAGCAGGTTTTTGAAAAATCAATTTTACGGACGTCAGGATTTTTCGCTCCGGATGTGATTTGACGACCCATATGGTGTAATACTTGTGACGTCGGTTACCACACCAAGGGTTCGATCCCCGGACATTACAAATATTTGTGTGCATGTACATGTCTGTATTGGTCTGGATGTTTTATAAGTATATTATGTATGTATAAACAAAAAAATATATAAGTTTGTTCATTCGTTATTATGTACCCGTAATACCAAGCTCTATGCTAAAATTGGGGCTAGATGGCGCGGTGTTAGTGTCAGTGGATCCTTATATTTATTTATGTATTTCTATCGGTATTACGGATATTAATAAGTTTTGTCTTATGTGACAAAAAAAACACAAGAAATGGATCATGTAGAAAAATTCTAATCTACAGGTTCGTAAAAAATAAACTATTTGCTAAAGGTGGCTCGCCGGTCCCCCATACAATGTCTGACAATTGATTTAGTTAAATGCCAAAAATTTCCTTGACTATTGTAGTATTATCTAAAGGTACCCAAAAGTGGAATAAACGTTACGACCTGGCGACCAAGAAGAGAGCGCATTCAAATTTAAAAGGCCGGCGACGCATTTCTATTGAAAGTGTACATAAGTGACGTCATTTACCATCGAGGAGCCGTCTGTTCGTTTGCCCGCTATCCCATAAAAACTATTCATTGTTTTTGGAGATAGTTATTCCCGTCTACTACTAACTTATTTCTTATCTTTATCTATCATCTTCATATTAGTATGAACGTACAAAGTTTTAAATATCGTGGATGTAACTAATAACGAATGCGGCGGCATTCATTCGGTATAATTATATAACGGCTAGTAGCTCTGACGCGAGTTTAATATCTGTCACGGACAGTATGCCGCGGCGCGCACTCGCTGTACGCTAACTTGATTGGACACTCGTTGATTTTTAATTGAAAATAGCTTTGTACGTCATTATTATTAAAGCTTTGTACACTGTTACTCACTTTTCTTATAGTATAGTGTAGTTTCACTACACGAAGTTGATTATACTCGTACATTTTTGTTTGGCAATCAACTCATAAATTGATGGTGTGTAAAAACATGTTGATAATTAGAAAGTTAACTGTATGTTGAGAACATTAAAATGAAATAACCTGGTAATGAACAAGTATAATAAATAAAATTTGAAAAATGCATGACCATTTATCGTATATTTCCTTACTTTCTCATTGGCGTAAACGACTTTTATTAAGTCACTTTTTACGCAACCCATGGCCAAGATAGGTGTAATCCAATCAGACTTCACCACACAGTCGGTTGAATAAAAATTATCAAGTTTACTGTAAACATTTCCTAACTGCCTGATATAGTTACTGTCCTCTAAGGGGAAAAAATTACATTGTAATAGATAAAGGGACATACTTTATTTGTTATAAAAACGAGCATCTGTCAAGGACAGAACCCGTTATTCCGCCCACGTACGAACCCGCCCGAGCGGGCATTCGTCGTTATCGGTACTGTTGTTTATTGTTGCTGGTGGCGTTTGCACGCAGTGTTTTAATAAAAATAAATAAAAAATACTCAGATTTACATAACGCCGTCTAGCCCCAATTCAAGCAACGATTACTATGAGTACTTATCAACGGACAAACAAATTTAAATAATTTTTACGTAAATAATATTGAGTAATGAATACGTTTTTACACTATCATCGGCTCATTAAACGTCCCCATCAAGGGGCATGAGCCTACCCGTAAATGGTGTAAGTCATCCACGCGGGCCCAGGGCAGAGTGGCCCATTTCACGCACAAATTTTGAATTACTGCGTAGGCGTCGTGCGCAGGTTTTCCTTCACCACAAGAACGATAAGATTGGTACGTGGCGAGATTTGAACCTACCTATTGGTAGGTAGCAGTTCACACAAATGAGCCACCGACGCTCATAATAATTTGATTTATTTAATGATACTTACTGTTTCACTTGTTTAAACACATGCTAGTCGACAGTGAGTTAAGGATACAGCAGTAGAAAATAATTTCCAGCATTGTAGTGGGAATAATAACCTGAGAACAAAAACTGTTTTGAGGGCTTGACGTAACAGGTTGTCATTGCATTGGCCGATTTCATATGTGGTCGTTGGAGCAGACATGTTCTTGTAATAAGGACAAGTCTGGTGAGCAAACTTATGTGTAGTAGACAATTTCAATTTTGTAAAGTTTGTTAGCATCAATAGACAAAAATGAAAAGGAATTTTCTGCGTAAACGAATGCCACGATTGTGTTTGTTACTCGGTCCATTATTGTATTCCACCAGGCCAATCCCTAGCAGCCAATTCCTATGCTAATTCTGTTCGATATGTCGGTCATTCTAGTTCTCCTACGAATATTCAAGTGCATAGTCATCACATTAAATAAGTGTTTAAAAAATCACCTGAAATTGTGTGTGACCCATTTCAACGTGTGAGAATCGTATTCATCGTCAGCAACGGGAGTGCACCCAACAGCGCGAGCAGACTCGTATCCCAGTGTTATGAGACATCTCATTTCACGTGTTCACTCCTATTGTGCCCGATGGGAGTGAGTTTACTAAGGATTTTGTACTGGTAACGCAATTTACAACTTTGTATTATGTATTTGTTGACGTGTTTTACTTTAATTTGTCTGGCTATGTATAAGACAGTTGACGTATTAGATTCCGGTTCAGGAGTCGACTGGATTGCACGTAGCCGTGCGAGTTAAGGCATTGCCGCAATATTTGTAACGTTTTTACGTTACGTAACAAGACGGCTAGTTCACTGAATATCGATTGACGGTAACCAATAATAAACAAATAAACACCTTGCGTCCGACACCCGCACCTAAGACAACGGTTGTTGTACCTCTCTAACCTGGTTATTTCACTAGCTAAATTACCCGAATTAGAAACACAAAAGTGCATAATACTTTTATTTCCCGAAACGATATCTGACGCGATTATCTAGACGACGCAAAACAAGGCTGACATCTAGTAACAACTATTTCATTTATAATAAATGAATTTATAAACGTCTCCAAAAACGTTTTTAGGATTTCATATTCTCAGATTCAGGTTCTCAACCTTGCAGGAAGGCAGTGACAATACTAGAACTGTGATTCCAAATCTTCAATAATTTAATGAAAATTTAATATTTTTTTTTGTTTCCTGTAAAACTATCATGGTTGCCGTATTCAAAACCCATTACAGTAACATAGTGTTGATTGAATTAAGTACAGTACAATCCCCCGCTGTCTTCAATTTACCCCGCACTCACACTAAGTATTACCCTCTCCAAGCAGGGGTGATTAGCCCGTTCCGTCTCCCACTTGTGACAGTAGTGTGACACTATTACACTAACAGTGCTACTTCTTTCCAAGTATTTTTTCAGGATTTGAAATAGGACAGCATAAAATAAATGTTGGTAGCTCAATGGTGTGGACTGTCGCCCACCTACAAGGGAGGGCTGAGGTTCAAATCCCGCCACGTACCAATGTGTTTCCGAAGTTTAGAAAAATAAATGTACGTTATCCGACGGTCGGTGAAGGAAAACATCGTCAGGAAACCTGCGCACGCTGCGAAGTGATTCAAAGGTTGTGCGTGAAGTCGTCCAATCCGCACTGGGCCCGCGTGGACGACTAAGGCCTATACACCCTATACGGGTAGGCTCGTGCCCCTTGGTAGGGACGTTTAACGATCTGATGATGAAAATAAATGTATGAGGCAGGTTAGAATATATTTATCATCCTTACTCTTCCTGTGGGCACTATAACAGTTATTTTTTTTATTTATTATTTATGTTATAAAGTTTACAGGACAGTCAGGTCGCTCACCGGGTAGTAAGTGATACGCCTGACCATGACATAGCGGCAATAGTTGAGAGCAACAACTGATAAAAAGTTATTATTCTCCATCAATACTGCACTGCGCCTGATACCCAAAATAGCAGATGTTAGGTCTCTTGTAATTTTACTAGCTCATTTTACCCTCTTCCCAAAACACAGAGTGCAAAACTATTTCACGGGACAATATCTGGCACTGCGGTGGTAGCTACCTAGACGGCTCAGTACCGAATCTACCACCTAGTAAAAAGTGACGACGGTAAGTAATAATAATAATAATAAAACGTTTATTTAGTGTTTTTTTCATAGGTACATGTGCATATAAAAGAAATCAATTATAAGTACTTAGACTAATAATATGAAGTTAAACAATCAACAATGACACTAAATTGGTCGCCACTCAGCTTATAATGTAGAGGTGCCTGCAAGACAACTCTACGCTGTTCTTCCGTGGAAACCAGTACAATTTCAAGAACTGTGCGCGCAGCGCAATCATCGGACCTACATTGTACGAATAAGAGATGGCTCAGAGATTAAAAATTCCGCAGAGAACACAAGCAGCTTTCACTTACACCAACTTGTATACCCTAACACGAGAAGCAGTAGTTATAGAAGAAATCTTCAATATCGTAAAGAAAACGTAAGTCCAGCAGTCAACTGTTACGGGCTGGAGTAACTAAGTTGTACATATATAAAACTGTATAACTAAGTTCAATTCCTAAAATATTATTTTACCTTCTGTAAAATAATAATCACAACCACCGGGAAAACCTTGGAATTTGCTGTAACAGATATACATACTGGCTTTAGCGCGTGCCGCAATTTGATATTTTGTAAAGATAAGGGTAAAGCTAAATTGTAGCATACATTTTGGAGCGGTTAAATTTAATTCCCGATTTCCATTGCTTCTGGGTAGTGTTTATTGTGATGAAAATATACGGGCAATTAGGGAATCTGATTCGTTAGAAATAAACCAAAATCCGGCAACACGTACCATTTCCTAAAATTTTGGGACACATACTTGGATTAACAAGTACCTATTTACAAAAATTGGTCATCCTAATTTGGTACCAGTAATACACCATACAATTAATAATGTAATTTCAAAACCTATGTAAAAAGACGGCCTAAGCTATACACTATTCTATAAACGTAATATAGCATTTTCCAGACTCGGGTATGACTTTGACATTACCCTATTGATTTATAAAAGCTCCCGCAAAAAGTTTCAAAGTCCATGTACAACAAAGTAGGCACTAGGTGTATTATATAAAAATAAGTTTCAAGTTTAATGATGTCTGAAACAAAGACCGCAAGGCGCAAATTCGCTTGCACATACACCAAAGTCCGGCGAACCACATCTCCCAAAACAGTTTCAAATTTATTCAGTGTTGAGTCCACGGCGTAGTGTCATTCTGAACCTAGGTTCGAGTGGGTCTAGAATTTAAGGCATCTTGGAATTTCACACGAAATTGTGAGGGGCGAAGTTTCGGTTGATTTTATTTCTGCACCAAAATGCCTTTGTGATTTCGCTAACAAAAGGCTGGACGTCTCTCTCGCTTTATTCGCGATTAAAATTACGGGTGCATTAATATTTTGAGGGGAAAAATTTCGGGTGTACATATGGAGGTTTTGTTGAGTTTACTGACTTGGGAACCGTGTTAAGGTTTAATCTTCCCACCTTTAATTATAATAGCACACAAACGCTCATCGAAATATTATACGCACGAGGACATAATAATGTTGAACTAAGGGGATCCTATGGGGTGGGATATATAATATACACATTGCCATTTTGCCCAATTTAAGCAAGGAACTTTTACTATGATTACCATCGAACCACATTGTTTTAGCATTTTACGGATGAATTGAGAAATAAACATTTTGTTACAATAATAGGGAAGGATGACTATGCTATTTTGTTGTTATTTATATGTAGTCATTATCATAATCAGCCTATAACGGGCACAGGCCTTCCCTCACAACATAACAATGGAGAGATTAGGCCGTAACCCACCACGCAAGCCCAATGCGGATTAGTGGGTGTTTACGACTACCACCCTAAGATTGTAGCCGGGTTCGACGGCTAAACGTGCCCTTCAAAGCACGGAATCAATTTTACCTTCGAAAAATTTGGTATAAATAAAAATAACTGTTTAACTAACTAAATAACCTTTTAATAGCAAAAGTTAAAATACATACAGTATATAAAAATACAGCAACTGTATATAACTGTGTGAAACGGGTCGCAGTGAGTCAATCCACTTATCGACCCCGACGTATTTGCTTAGAATGGATAACGCAGAGATACAGATTTATTGTTTTTTTTTCATATGAAAGACCATTCAGAACCGCTAGTAGATTATTACTTTATATTCATGAGTATCCTTTAAGGACTAAATTTTAATAAATATTCTGTAATTTTTATTTCATGCTGTATAAGGACGCAAGCGTACATCAAACACGGTTCTGATCACCATCAACTCGCATTTGTAGAATACAGCGGATCAATGAAAGTCTTTGATCGAAGGTCTTATGTTAAAGAATTTTTACTTCTACATACAAGTAGAAATAAACACAGTAGGAACATTGACAATACATCTTTTATGGAAGCTTTCATGTCCTCTTCGAATTCACTCTACAAGCCGAGAAAACTAAAGCTGAAAGGTTTACAAATAAACACAAGACAGCGGTGCTGTTTAAAATTGAAACGGGCGCGGGTAAGAGCACCAATTTACTTATCATTTGCTCGTATTCCAACTACTAGAGAAGATTACATTAAAGTGGGCTCAAAATATCAATGATTTGAAACCAGAGATATTTCAATTAACTATTATCAACTAATTTATTTTAGAAAAATCGAATTGATGACTCAGTGCTTCGGAGGGCATCATTTTTTATATTAATGTGTACAAGAGAGTCAAGACGCTCACCTGATGGTAAGTGTAAGTGGTATGACTGACAGTGATAGAGCCGCATTGAAGGAGATCAGCAACGGATAGGCAGTTAATATTATCCGTCAATGCCGCACTGCATCCGATACCAGAGATAGCAGAGGTCTCTTATACCCGGCAATTTCATTAGCTTCAGTGCCCACCACAGTGAGATATCTAGCGCAAAATCGAGAAGACCTATGTCCAGCAGTTGACTGCGATAGGTTAGGAAGACGAAATAAACAACTTTTAACCTATCCTGAAACCAAATATAAAAAATAAACAAGAACTGTCAACCTTCGACATAATATAACATTACATTCAAACAAGACCCTGTAAGATTGGAGCCCTAACAAGCCCAGAACCGAGCCGGTTAGGTTCATTAACAAAAACGCCCTGCGTCACAATTAAGCCTCCGAATTACTCCGCGGCGTTAAGTGCAGGTGCCTATGGAGTAGGGTGGCCATGGCCTTCATTAGGACAAAGTAAACTTAGCTCATTAAATCTAAGCATTTCCATTTAAGTAGTAAAATATGTTATTATAGAGAAACATCATATATCACTTGTGCTATTAGCCACTAATTTTAGTCTTAATTTCTCTAAATCTTCTTATTTTTTAGTACATTTAAACAGCGATAACATCTTTTCTTGGCATTAATTGTGGGGTTACAAAACCAAACCTGGCGCGCTATTTACACACCGATAACCTGAATAGTTTGGGTTTTTAAAGGCGGACCTTTGCTGTATCATTTATTTGTCTCATCTAGTATTGACTAAAGTCAAGTAATAAAAAAATAAAATAAATAACTTTATAAACCTCATTTTAACAACACACTATCATTCAAGAGATCCCGCTCGTAACGAAACTCATGGTCACCATAGCTGAGCGTCACTCAACGTGGAGGATCCTCAAGTAGAGAGCCACAATTAGGGCGGGATGGCACTTGATTCCTGCAGGATATTGTGCGGGATGAGGTGCCAACGACCGGCGTCAATGAGACCAGCAATAAATGTATTGGTAATATAATACATTTGATGGGAATGGTTTAGTTAAGTGAAATTTAATGCTGTATGTTACAGAACGTTGGTGGCTAATTGGTGTAAACTATTGCCTTTCGATCTGGAGGGTTCAGGGCCAAGACCTGCCCAATGTATTTTCGAAATCATATGTACGTTTACCCGACACTCTTACGGTGAACGAACAAAATCGTGAGGAAACCAGCGCACGTCTGCAAAGAGATTCAAAGGTTGCTCGTGAAATCAGCCAGTCCGCACTGGGCCCACGTGAACCATTTAGGCCTACACACTCTTTACGGGTAGACTTATGCCCCTCGGTGGGAACGTCTAATGAGCTGATGATGATATTTCAGATTTGGGATCAGTATCCCAAAACTAAAATTTCAGTTTTAGGAACCTAGATACAGTTATCTAGGTTTCTGAACTGAAATTTTGCCCACTAGTGAACTTCCTTAATATTAATTTGAATTAATGGATATTAATGACTATCGTCCAAAGAAGAAGTACGAAGTGATACTAGGTAGTTTTCAATCACTGTGCCGATGACTTATAATTACAAAATGTATGAACTTGCACGATCGTCTGATTGCGCTAGCTTCTACGCCATCATCATCATCATTACATCTTAAAATTTTCACTGCTGAACGAAGGCCTCCTCTTATAATGTTCACGCGGACCGATCCCTAGCAGTTGATATCCATCTGTTACACACCACGTTAACCAGATCATCAGTTCATCTGATTGGGGTCGGTCACGCATCGTTTTACATTACACGGACGCCTCTCGAGAACTTTACCACCCATCGGCCATCGGTTCTACGCACTATGTGCCCTGTCCACTGCCACTTCAACTTGCTTATCCTGTGGCTATGTCGATCACTCAAGTACTTCTACGCTATTTCCATTAGATCGCATTGAACATAATTCATTACAAACATTTGTGTGCATGAACATGTCTGTCTGTAATGGTCTGGGTGTTTCCTATATATAATATGTATGTATTGACGAAAAAAAATTAAGTATGTTTATCAGTTGCACTGTATGAATATCAGTGGATATTTATTTATTTAAATGATCACGGATCAAATATAGCAATCGAAGAAAACCAAATGTAACGCCGACGGTCCCTCAGATTGAGTTTCCAATCACAATTTCCCCCCAACAAAACACAAAGTTCAAACTGGCAAAGTTGAAAATAGACTTTGACGTCTGCACCCAAGACGTCGGTTCTCGCTTTTATGTTTGTTAGAAAGTATTGTTTCTTTAGAGATGGCCATTTGGATTTTGTCCGCCTGTTAAACTGATGTTAAACTAAAACTGTTCAGAGTTACAGGTTTATGGAGGAAAGTTTACATTGTTTGTGTTGTGCTTCGAAATTTAACAGTATTATATAATAAGAGCGTCGGTGCTCAGTGGTGTGGACTGTCGCCTTCCTACCGGGAGGGCTGAGGTTCTAATCCCGACACGTACCAATGTATTTTCGAATTTTCAAAAAATATATGTACGTTATCCGACGCTCTTACGGTGAAGGAAAACATCGTGAGGAAACCTTCATGCACGCTTGCGAAGAGATTCGAAGGTAGTGTGTGAAGTCGTCCAATCCGCACTGGGCCCGCGTGGACGACTAAGGCCTTAGCACCCTATACGGGTAGGCTCGTGCCTCTCGGTGGAGACGTTTAATGAGCTGATGATGATGATGATATAATGCCCTGGAGTAGATTTCATGTACGAAAAAAAATGAATTTAGAGCTACTGGAAAATAAATTATTAAATTAATACAAGATATGAACAGTAATTCGTTATTTATCAAATAAACAGAATAACTTGTTAATATTTGTATCAATGAGACAGTAAAAATCTGACGAAATACCTACAATTATAAAAAATCCTCGATTATATACATTAATGTGTATGAATTCAAATCTCTACAATTAAATGGATTATTAAAAATTACGCAGATCACAACAATATCAAAATGAAATAAAAGTAGTCTATGATTTGCATAATAAAGCTCTGAATCAAACATAAAAATAACATAGATCCAATTAAATTACGAATAAAGACAACTAAAGGAAATAGAGGAAACAGGGGGGATGATGCA
>PQWD01008886.1:0-34820 GCA_019425675.1 Leucinodes orbonalis
AACAGAAAAATTGTAATTCGTGCTCATATTTCACCTCAATTGCGAACGGCTTTGTTAAATGTTCAAAAGTATTGTGTTTCGTTAGTGGCAATAATTTTTGTGCTACTGTGTGTATAGAAGATAGGGTTGGCAAATATATTATGATATCTAGATTTTTTTGTACTTGATGTTACTTTTTTCTCTACTTATCTTTTTGAATCTTTTTAGCAGACATTAATAATAATAATAAATAAATATCCACTGACATTCACACAGCGCCATCTAGCCCCAAGTTAAGCGTGTAGCCTGTATGTAGTGCGTACTAAACAACGGATAAACATACTTATATATTTTTTTTGTTTTAAATATGTACATATTATACATAGATAACACCCAGACCATTACAAACAGACATTTTCATCACACAAATGTTTGTACTGACCGGGGATCAAACCCGGAACCCTTGGTGTTGCAGTCGACGTCTCAACCGCAATACCAAATGGGTCGTCGAAGTACATTAAAACGTAGACTGCCAAATCACCAGAGCTCCTATTCATTGTGTCAAAACTTCGATTAAATACTATTTCTGTTAGCCGCAGATGGTCTTTACAGCTTTATCGAGCATGTGACGAGCGCAGATAGTTTTAAGCGTTAGGCAAAACGTATTTGTATACATTTTTATGTTCACGTCTTTTTATTAAAATTAGGTATCGATGTATGGATAATTATTCGAGTTTCAGATTTATTTTGGAACCTAGCCTGCAAACCAATTGTTTAATAAGATAAAATACCTCAGCGGTTAATGTCTCCCTGATATTAGCGGTAAGAAAATACCATGTTGACCTCGCAAGAACCCATTTAATCTAAACACTCTCCAACACCAAGATCCTTCATACCATAACTTTCTCGTCTTTGTCGATAGTCTAAGATGACCACCCCATTAATACATTAAACGTTAATATTATGCATTTTTATCATACATCACATGTCGTTTTCGTTTATGACAAATTGACAACCCTTTTAGGAGATATCACACATTGTTGTGAAGGCCGTATATCACGTCATCGCAAGGACTTGTTATAGATAATGAATAACCATGCTTTGTTTAATTAAGAGGCACTCAATGATGTTTTAAATTGTTTCATGTGTCCAGGGTTGAAGACGTTGTCTGTTACAGTGGCGGGCACAGAGATTTTTAGTAGTGCAAAATGAATGAGTGACACTAATCGCAAAAACAATAATTTATATTTTTGTGAAATGGAGTGCTGTTGGTGACAGCTGATCGCCTATGGTTTCAAATCTGTAGAGTATGGGCGAATAAGTGGGAATCATTTAATATGTTGGCGATTTTCCGGGTTGTCTGGACGCACAGGGTATGCACTGCTTATTAGCATATATGGAGTGCACGCCACTGGGTCTCTGAATTGGTGTCAAGCTGTCCATTTGATGACTGAGGTATAATTTTCCTATTCAACCTATCGCAGTTCACTGCTGGACATAGGTCTCCCATTGGTTATAATTTGTATGTAAATAAATATGCATCATGCATCATCAGCTCAATGAACGTCCCCACCATGTTTAGGCCTCAGTCGTCCACGCGGGCCCTGTGCGGGTTGGAAGACTTCACGCACAAACTTTGAATCTCATCAGGCGTGCGCAGGTCTCCTCACGATGTTTTCCTTCACCGTAATAGCGTCGCATAAACGTAGGTATAACAATATTATTGCATTCCGAAAGAAACGTTGCTAAAATGATACGACACATCACTATTTTAGTTGAACCAAAAATGTATTCTTTATCAGTGGTTATCACAGATAAGGAAGATATTTAGTTCAGATAATAGTGACTACTAAGTTCAGGAAGTTTATCGGTATTCGCACATGTTTAAGGACAGACCGCACCTTGATACTTAAAATCGTACTTTAACCATTTGAACGCCAGTGACACTCAAAGGAGTACAATTATTTTCGAAAATTTGAAAACACATTGGTACGTGGCGGGATTTGTTGCCCTCCCGGTAGGAGGGAACAGTTCACACCATTGAGCCATCGACGCTCTTTAAAAAATATATATTTTTAAACATAATTAGATCGGTTCTGACGTCTATAGCAACTAAAAATAAAAAGGCCAACTGATTGGTCAAGCGTGATTAACATCCCCTGTTGAGGCTGGCAAGTTATTTTTATTTTTTCATGGACGAGTTGTTCTTTTGTTTTTGGTTAAGCTTTAATGGACGCAGTAAATGTTTGCGATGTCTCCGTGGTCTAGTGGGCACAGCGTCTCGGAGGTCGTGGGTTCGAAGCATCATATATTAACCATCGTGTCAACTGTAAAACGAACGTCAAATAAATATTAAAATAGCAATCTGGGGGCACGGTAGTGCCCCCGCCAAGTCGAGCGTTCAACATTTCTATAAACAATTCAAACAAAACAATTAGTCCTTGACGTGGTGTGTGGCAGTTGACATAATAGTCTTTATAATGGCGTATTAGCAAAATTAGGGTCTTGTTTCCTGAATATGGGAGTTATAGTTTGGTGCTTCATTTATATATAAATAAAATCAATAAGTATCTACCAAATATTGACGCCGCCGTCTAGCCCCAATTCAAGCAAAAAACTTTCACTATGTGTACTACTACTACTATATTTGTAAATACATAGAAACATCTTATATATACTGAAGTAGGATTAATATTAATACCTAATAAGTCGCAGGGCGGGAATTTCGCTTCGTGTTATTTCTCATGTTTATGTATGCAGACGACACTTTTGTCTGTGCGTCCTAAACCATCTTTATTTACACGTCTTGTGCTCGGTGCTGTTTGGTAAAACATAAAGCTCTCGTTTTCATATCGCCATAGCTTAATACGTTTTGAACTTTATAACTTACTGTATAAGGTTGGGTTTCGAACGGGAGGTGAGCTAACGCATTATCAATGAGACTTATGTACGTGGTATATCCGTAGATAAGCTGTTTTATTCGGCAATACGTTACAGACATGATACATTTGAAGTAATTATGCTATGAGTCGACATCAAAGGTGACAGGATCTGGCAGTTACCTTGGTCAAAGACTAACTAGCGATGCAAAGGGGGAACGCTGCCAGGATCTTTGGAACCTTACCTAAAGGGACTTCTTTTCATTATATTTTTAGATGTTTTAGTAATAATAATTTATATTTATTAGTTTCGTGTTTAGGTGTTAACTTTAGGTTAATTTAAGTTCAATAAACTAATTAAATATCCAGTGCAAAAAATTTGCATATGCTATAGAGAAGTACAACTAAGTGAAATTAATATTTCCCGGCTGCCGTACGGCGGTCTTTACATATGTCTTTCCATAAAATTACGTCGGAAGCCGTAATTTTGGTTTCGTAACTTTTACACATTTTTTTTTACTTTTGGTTATTTTATATGAAATAGGAAGGTAAACGAAATAGTGTTCACGTCAAGTTGTTTAACTGATAAGTACTATATTTATTATTAAAATAATTTTATCAAAGAATAAGTTACTCAGCATATCTTCTAATAGCGTGTTTCATTTGTCAAATGCTATTATTAATATTATATTAAATTTTATTTACCTACTACTAATCTCGCACATGTTTAATACAGGAATATATAGGAATGTTTCAGAAAGCACTTGAACAAGAACGTGAGCTTCATTAAAGGTATTCCAAAACATGAATCAGCACTCGACTTTGAGGGAACAAAGATGAAACTTCCATGGTGAATGAGTTTCGGATAACAATCATCCAACACGATACGTATCCCGTATCCTATTTACTAACAAATCGCAAGTTCCCTTTGAAAGGGCTGAAATCCGCTTAAAGTAATATATCCTTTTAAAGTGCGCTTTATTGTGTACCAAAGACCGTAAGGAAGTGAAGCTCTATGGTAAATGTTCCCCATTTTCTGCAGTTGAAATCTCTCTTATTCAGTTTCTCTATCGGATTTTATAGGCGATGTCTTACTTTTTTAGCAATTTCACATTACTAATTTAACTTTTTGTCTTTGATTTGACAGATATATGCTATGGGAAAGAAAATTAGCAATTGCAAATCCACCCGATATTGTGGACTTAAAATAGTAATTTAAACTTACCATCAAGTGCTGTTTGCTTGCGTATGACTCACCACAACAAATAACATGAACCTTTGAACCGCAATGACATTTTAAGGCGTCAGAAAAATAGATTTTCTATTGTGTCTATTCCTGGCAATCACAGGGTTAACAGAGAAAAGCCATCCCTTTGAATTGCAACCCCCAAAGGTTGTCATAGCCTTGTTCGCTATTTGGTACGCAAGAAGGTGAGGTTGACTTGGGGCCCAAAAGTTTAAGCAGGATCTCCTTATCTCTTTAACTTATCGCACTCTTATGCAAGATATAATACTAGCTTATTCTGCGCTAGATATCCCAGTCCTCGGCTTTCTTCATCCACTTCTACCAGCGACCGTCTGCAAGTCGACAATACCTTTATCGGGCCGGAGATCCTATGCTACGGAACTCCTAATGTTATGTGTTAAGGTTTAAAACTTTTGCTTAATCTAAATATGCGTTATCTGAGCATATGCCTACGAGTAAATTAATTCTTTTTAACTTCTCATCTGTAAAGCGGAATCTCAAGCATCTTATAAATCATGTCGAAATATTCTTTCGCAAAGTCCTGACCTTGATCTTGACAGCATTGCATGCTAGATTTATTGACAAGGCGAATACGCGTGAAGGTTTGTGCCATATGCACGTGGCAACTGATTGATGTAGGGGAGAAATGTAATTCCAGTACGTATGTTAAATAACACGTTTGTTCATATGTAAACCTAAATTGCAACATTCAGTTTTATGTTTGGGATAGCGATTCCAAAAAATGAGGCAGCCGTGAAATGTTTTAAATAAATAATAATAAATTTATAATAACATCTTCCATCATAAGGTTCAAAGTGAGTGCTCCCTTTGTAAAAATAAGGATTGTCTTTTATTATTGAAGTGAATATTGTCATTGTATGAAGAGCTGTCTTTAAAGCCGGCTGATCTGAGAATTTGTGAACTATTTCTAGGCGAGACTTATCATTGTTTTCGAGACAACATGTTTATACCACTATTTTTTTTCATTTAATTGCGAAATGCGGAGTTAGAAAATAAACTTTTCTTTTAAGAAATGAATATTTCCTCCTTTATAATCCTAATAACATTATCGTAATAGCTTTTTACTCCTGTTACGATGATGTAATGATGATGATAAAGGAGGGAATTTTAATTTGCATTGAGCGATGGTCGTGTCCTTTTTCCTTACCCATGGATCTATCTTAGCAATCATCATTTATCAATTACCGATGAGTTTGTTAAAGTGGTAACATCTTTTTTAAAATTTTTCGCGCTATCGGCCTGCAGATTTATATCAGAAGCAACAAATGCTTGCTGCATATAAGTAGATTTATTTTAACCTGTTAAACGCCAGGTGTAATCTTATGTTTCTTTTCTTTCTTATGTTTGTTTTCTTTTCTTTTGACGCCTTTGAGTGTCACTGGCGGTGACTGGTTAAATTACGATTTTAAGTATCAAGGTGCGGTCTGTCCTTAAACATGTGCGAATACCGATAAACTTCCTGAACTTAGTAGTCACTATTATCTGAACTAAATATCTTCCTTATCTGTGATAACCACTGATAAAGAATACATTTTTGGTTCAACTAAAATAGTGATGTGTCGTATCATTTTAGCAACGTTTCTTACGGAATGCAATAATATTGTTATACCTACGTTTTAACTAATATCTTGAGATTGTAACAGAAATAATCGAAATAGTAGGTAATATTCCGACCCCATGCAAAGACCACTGCGAAAGTAGCTTCAAGCGATTGTAAACCGAACACACTGGGCCTAAAATGCGCTTATAGGATCGGAGTTGTATCATTAGTAAATTTTGCATCTTTCCGTATTTTTTAGGTAGGATTTCAATTGGGAACCCCATTAGACAATTCATTCCAGAAAAAAAGAATAGCCACAGCATACAAAAATAAAACAATTAAAAAACAAGTAACAGCAAATCTAGGTAAATAAAAATAAATGAAACTAATAATATAAGAATATAATCCTAGTGGCATTCAGGTACAAGCTCAGCATAAACTGTAG
Source organism: Leucinodes orbonalis (assembly GCA_019425675.1). Classification (NCBI taxonomy): domain Eukaryota; kingdom Metazoa; phylum Arthropoda; class Insecta; order Lepidoptera; family Crambidae; genus Leucinodes; species Leucinodes orbonalis. The sequence goes on from PQWD01008886.1 coordinate 6,111, forward strand.
TAGTAAGGGAACTTCTGCAACACTGATATTCTGGCTGTACCTGTGGCGAGTAAACTACAAAAAAAAAATATAGTGAAAATTCTACTAAATAATTACCACTTTAAACCATTAACATTAAGGTTGTACCAAATTTACATATGGATTGAAGTGTCGTAATGCTATGAGATGTCATCGATGAATTGTCATTCGACGAAACATTTTTCGAAATGGAATAGTGAACCCCTCGGAGGAACAAGACTCTGAGGTGAACCCACAGACATCCGAATATACAATAAGACTGGACAAGCCGCCAAGTTTATAGGCAGTCCCAGTGTCGCAATTTCTTTTCGGTTCTTACCTGTGAAAAGTTATTATATTTCTTGGTAAATTTACTGATTCATTGCAACGATGGCATGTTACAATTGCACAGGATGGCATTTTGGGAAAAAACGGTAATTTCTTCTAAATTCGTGCGTCTTGACTCGTCTCACAGAGCGTAAACTGGCAGCCAGTGTATGCTCGTTGAGCTTACATTTGTCGCACTTAAAAACGCGGCTTGCCCCATCTCCTGTATTGGGAAATCTGTGGGTGAACCCGTTCTAATGTTAAGTGAATTAGAAGAATAAAGGGCGTAACGCTATCGAGCCCTTTGCAATTGAGTTAGGTATAACTAGTTTCCTTATTATAAAAAATATGTACACATTCATGTAACCCTTCGGAGAGTGAGCCATTTGGTGTCCTGTTTAAAATGAAAATGGGTCAACGTCAATATAAAAGCGTAATAGGCTGATGATGATGAAAAGTAGTACATCATTGATAGATAAAGTACTTTTCAAAAATAATATTGATCGAATATCTTTTGTATTATTCAAATAAATAAATATCCACTGACTTACACACAGCTCTATCTAGCCCCAAGTTAAGCGTGAAGCCTGTTTTATAGGTACTAAACAACGGTAAAACATACGTATATACTTTTTTTTTGTAAATACATACATATTATACATAGAAAACACCCAGACCATTACAAACAGATATGTTCATGCATACAAATGTTTGTATTGCCAGGAGATCGAACCCGGAACCCTTGGTATAGCAGCCAACGTCTCGACCATTACACCAAATTGGTCATACTTACTGAAAGCCTTTTCTATATAGTTTTTATCGTACCCTACATCATAATACACTTTTAATAGGCCACAAAAAGTTTAAATTTGTTGAGCACAAAGATAAATTTGACCTCATTCAACCACTTTCACCCCAATTATCACGTTTTTTATAATGTCACCACAACGTATTTGTCGTCTACGTCAATTGTAATAGCTTACCTTGTAAGTAAAAGTCAATATATTATATGATTTATTGTATGGCTAAAGCAGTCTAAAATATGTCTATAAACCTTTTCTAGGTCATTGAATTTTTTAAGAAAAACGTATTAATTTTTCGGAAGACAACGGTTCGCAAACAGTTCTAAATAAATATATAAATATTTATATGTATCTATACATAAAAACACCCAGAATCATCATGAACACAAAGAACACCCAGATCAATACAAAAACTATGAACCAAATGTGTGTGCTGCCCGAGGATCGACCCGGAACCCTTTGTGTAGTAGTCGATACAATACACTATATGGATCGTCAACTTAATGATCTATTACAGTGGTGTTTACAATATATTTGTCACATTACCTTCCTTGTGTAGTTTATGATAATCTTGATGGATAACCCACATCGCTCAAGCTGCGTCATCATTTAACAAACACATCCTAGATACATACAAGTTCTGGTTTGAAAAAAATTGCAATATGGGTAACTTTTTTAGGTTAAACATGATGACACGTAAAATTTATGATTCCTTTTACAAAGTCGATAAAGCACTCGTTTCTTTGGAGTTACGATATCCAAGACTGGCGTCCAGCTTTGCTGTATTGATTGCAGTCACTTACCTTTATGGAGGTTTAATTACGAGCGCATATAATTCCCTAAACATGCTGTGCCTTTAATGATACTGTTGCTGTTTTACTATGGGTTGCCTCAGTTTTAGAAAAAGGGCTTTTGAGAAGTAAAAAACGGCTAGATAGAGTTAGATTGAGCATAAAAAGATTTNTTTATTGTTCATTTACTTGTGTCAGCTTTTTTATTTAGTATTGCACTCGTAATTAATTCCGCCCACCTACCAGCGCAATTGTATTAAGATTGCTAATTTCCCTTTTTTAATATCGGCATACATGTATTCCATTTTATAGCAAAGTTGAAGGACATCATCGATCCATAAAAACGTTAATAATGTTCAGATAGAACTATTGTCACCCCAATCCAGAACATAGAACTTTTCACGCAGTACATAATTTAGGGAGATTTGGGCATAACACATCACGGGAGCCCAATGAGATTTTATTCGTTTATTCATTACAAGCTTATTAAAGTCTTACAGTTGAACTATTATTGTATACGTCGCAACCATCTGGTTAAATTATTCATCAATTGGATGCCTAAACTTGAACTAAAATCACTCATAGTTTAACAGCTTGGCATATTTAAAGTTAACCATTTCGGAATGGCTGATCAGCCAAGTGATTAAAATGTAGTTTTCTTTTAAAAAAATATTTTTTCCAAAAAATGTGTTACTGTTAATCATTATTAATAACGATAAGTAATGAGGAATTCAGTGGTGATTCACATTATAAGTTTATTGGGAAATTTAACAACAGGCAGTTATAAGGATATAAGGTTTAATTTTTCATTTTCATTTTCAATGCCAAATAGTTCCCACAGATAGTAGTTTACCAAATAAAAGTTTCAAATTTTTGTATTGTACATTTTGATGGCAACCTTAACCAGATGACTGCGACATACACATGATTGGTAAATAGACTAAGAGGTTCTGTGTGCTACTCAAGAAAAGCAAAGAGTTTTTTGTTGTTTATGCTATCTAACAATAAAAATTGGGCTGATTTTAACCCCCGACGCAAAAAGAGGGGTGTTATAAGTTTGACGTGTCTGTCTGTGTGTCTGTGGCATCATAACTCCCGAACGCATGCAGTGATTTCAATTTAGTTTTTTTTTGTATTAAAGGTGACTTACGTGCGAGTGTTCTTAGACATGTTTGATGAAAATCGGTTGAGCCGTTTAAAAGTTGTGAGGAGTGAAAGTGGGAGAGTAACCGAATGACTGCAAATATACTTGGACTCAAATGATCACACTGAAATAAAAAATATCGACGATTTCCCCCGACGCAAAAACAGGGGTGTTATAAGTTTGACGTGTCTGTCTATATACTAAAATCTAACTTAACCTAACCTACCTATAAAAAGTATGAAATAAAAAATAAATTAAAAATTTAAAAAACTCCCGACACAAGAACTTACGTAATTTGCCTTTAAAAAATAAAAAATAATAAAAGAAACTTAATGTTAAAGTAGCTAAGAATCTATTAATAATTCTAAAAAATTTTGCGTTGGGGACCGCTCCCAATTATTTCTTTCTTATCTACGATATTTTCATAAGATAGTTACCTCTTAGGCTTTACCCAAGACTTATATTACCATTTTCTTTTTGTGTTAATTAAAATTTTTAATTTAAGTTTTATCATCATCATCATCATTACAGCCTGATTATGTCCACTGCTGAACGAAGGCCTCCCCTAATGATTCCACGCGGACCGATCCCTTGCAGTTGACATCATCTGCCACCCGCCACCTCAACCAGATCATCCGTCCATCTGGTAGTTTTATGGGTTTTTCAAATTTTTAATTAAATTATGATTGTTAGATATGAAAAAAACAGTTCTCATGTCACAAAGTTCATATATTTACGATTTATAATTGTCACCTTTAATACTTTATCTGAATAACAGAAAATGCCTACGTGCACAAAATGTTCCAAGATATTGTCTTTTAACCTTAAAACAGTGCGATACTGCCTATTGAAGATTATAAAAATATAAGCTTACCTAAATAAACAAACTATTAATAGCCAATATAAAAACAATCAAGAACCTTAGTTTTTAGTTGTAAATAGGAAAATTTGTCTTCAACTTACCGCAGTTATCCGTGATCTTGTAAGAATCCTTGAACTTAGTCAAGCCATTTAGGAAGTTTTGCAAACAGTTTTATTATTATGATTATCAGAATATACTGGAAAGTGTTTTTTCTAGCGTAATCTTTTGAAGTAATGTCAAGGTTAGTCTCAACTGTAAGTACCGTTACAGCGGTTATGTAAACGGTATAACTGCATTTATTACTGCAGATTTCCTGGCTTTGCTTCTACATAGAAAGCACTAATTCGAATTTGCAGATCATATATGTATAACTTAGGGAATAGAGTCAATAAAATAATCCATTTACAAAATTATTCCGACATATTATTTCTCCGTTTGGACATATTACTAAGTCGTAGGTTAAATACTGATTCGCCAGAAATCTGCAAAGAAAGTTCAGAAAACAGGAGCTAAGGTAAGAAGTACGTAACACACCTATTTCACTGTGTTTAATTTAATCATCTTATTTTCACACAAGCTTGTCCCGCGATTTCGTCCGTGTGAAAATATAAAAAGCCTTAATTACTCCCTAATACAAGCTTTGCTCCGAAAAAAGTCCCGTCATAATCGGTTCCACTATTTCAGAGCTTAGGTGGTACACAGCCTAGCGGATGCAAAAAAACAAAACATAGTTTTTGTACATTTAGATTATTTTAACTAGGTAGTAGACATAGTATTGAGTAGTTTAGGTAGGTACCACCGCAGTGACAGATATCTTCTGTAAAATAGGAATGTTTTGGGCTTCTGTGTTTCCGGAGCAGGGCACTGTAGCGAGTTAAATTACCGGGTATGTGAGACCTAACATCTACCGTCTCGGATGGCGGGCACAGCTGCGCAGGGCAGTGTGGTCGGAAAACAATAAATACTTTCTATTATTGATTTCCTTCAATACAGCATCTGACAAGTCAGGCGGATCACGTATCACCAGGTGAGCGAACTGACCGGCCCCTTCACTTAATGTCAAAAAAAACCCTATCGCATTCGTATGCATATTGTAAAAAGAGGTGGTTTTACACGTATTTGTAAACAGACACTCTAATTTTGATTATATTGTACAGTTCAATGCCAATACATTTACTTACACGTTTGCGTATTTGTTTTAGCAAATTGATGAATTTAACAATTGATATTTTTATATAGGATTAAAGAGACGGGTGTGTCTCCACCGGTGCCAAGAAATGAGAGTGACCTTGATCCAGCGGCTAAATACCACGTTGTGTCTCACGTGCAGTACATTACGTAAGTTGCAAGTTTATTTTAACTTTATTTCGCAGAAAAGAAAGAATCAACAAATGCCAGAGTCATTAAAATTTTTAATTTTATTATTGTATACGAAGCCGATACTTTGTCTCACAAAAGAAATATATGCAGACTATTAAAGAAAGATCTCAAACGATGACTTTTATAGTTTAGTATTTCCTCCGTGGTCTGGAACAGCGTTCGCTGAATCACCTGATTGTCCGAAAAGAAAGATTATTCTGTGCTTCTGAGGGCACGTTAAGCTGTCGGTCCCGGCTACAATCTTAGGATGGTAGTCGTTAACAAGCGTTGCTGCGTTGCGATGTTGCCAGGGCCGTATATAAGTTATGTGGCGCCCGTGTGCAAACATTACTCTAGCGCCCCTAGCAAGCGCGCGGTCCTCGGAAGAACTCAAAATACGAGCGGAGCTCGGCGCCCCTAGGACTGCGGCGCCCGACACCTAAGGGAAAGACGCCCCTGGTTGTTTCGTTGCGTCTTGGCAAGCGTAGCGTAGGACGCCCTCTTGCTCGATGGACCGACGACTTGCGAAAGATCACTGGTGGAGGCTAGATAAGGAAAGCGGAGGACCGGGATATCTGGCATAAAATGGGGGAGACCTTTGTCCAGCTGTGGACTGCGATAGGTTGAAGACAGTAGTCGTTAACACCCACCAATCAGCATTGGGCCGTTTGGTGGGTTACGACCCAATCTCCTAATAGCTATGCTGTGTGAGAAGGCCTTTGCCCTGCAGAGGGTCGTTATAAGATAATGATGTTGAGTCCTAATTGCCCAAACATCAGAATGCAGCGGTAGTAATGATAGCTGCCTCCGACCCTGTTTCTGTAGTAAGCTTCTGGCCATTTTATCACATATTTGCTATCGATACGCTATAGTGATTTCAGACTTGATTTCCAGTAATAATTTTACTTTCATGTTGATTAAACTTAAAAATGCTAGATTTCTAGACACAATAGAAAAATAATTATCTCTTTTGGATAAATCCGTTTTTGGACGATACAAGATTGTTAACAATATCCAAAAAAATCATATCGGCTATTTAGACAGGCAAACTTTATTTGAATGGCAAGGCGTATAACCACAGACATCCGAATATACAATTAGACTGGACAAGCCGCCAAGTTTATAGTAAGTCCCAGTGCCGCAATTTCTTTTTGGTTCTTACCTGTGAAAAGTTATTATATTTCTTGGTAAATTTACTGATTCATTGCGATGATGGCATGTTACAATTGCACAGGATGGCATTTTGGGACAAACAGTAATTTCTTCTGATATTCGTGCGTCTTGACTCGTCTCACAGAGCGTAAACTGGCAGCCAGTGTATGCTCGTTGAGCTTACATTTGTCGCACTTAAAAACGCGACTTGCCCCATCTCCTGTATTGGGAAATCTATGCGTATAACTTACCACTAGAAGAGCGAAGTGACCGTCCCGTTCACTAAATGGCATAGAAAAAAGAAAAACTAAACAGAAATATAGGTATGTTTTGTCAGTTGACACTGCTTCTGTAATTTTATCAGCGATATGTACTAGAAGCTGCTGATATTGGATGAGTAAGAAAAAATGTGGGCTTACATCGAAAAGTATTATATTAACCGAATTAAATAAATACATGAACAGAGAGTTAATTTCAAGGCGAGTTGAAATCTGTTGGATTTCAAGTCAGTATGAACATTTGAAGTCTCATTTTATGAAGTATTTTGTGCGTAGGTATCATTTAATTATTTTTTTCAAGTTATATGAAGTTACTGTAGATTCCCATCCGGTGAAAATTTAAATACTAACATGTTTTAGAAAAAAAGAAGTTGTTATAGTAACTTATTGCTCTTTTAATATTTATTTTCAGTGGAGGAAATAAAATAAAAAATAATATCTAATTACTTAAAGGAAAATAGCAAAACTTCCTTAGCAATGTTGCGGTACTTGTTATTTTTTATCAAAAACTATTAGACACTGAATTGTGCGTTGATTGAATAGCTTGATTTATTCCACATTTTCAAATCAATTTATTTCCTCCGATATCAGTGTTCATAAATATAATTGATTACCTTCTTATTGTTATGCTGTAAACATTGATTTGTGGAGGAAAATCTAGGAAAACTGAAATCCTGCTGACAATTTATTTTTTATTTTAATTTCTTCTCTAAGTTCGTGAATCCTTTGACCATAGTCATTAATTATTGGTGTTAGTGGTGAATTTATAAGCACATGTAAGAAATGGCAGTGTTATATCTTGAGTCTGACTTCTTCACAAAAAAGTTAATATACTTATACCTACTACATGAAATTAGTTTAGTGGGTTTCTTACGTCTATATTATCCATTACTATCTATTAAACTTTTTCTTATGATTGTTTTTTTTAATATAAAATGGCACAATTTTTTCAATGATATAGTTAAACAAATGATTTATTTTGATTTATGCAACTATTTCATGTTACTCTTTGAAAATTATCCAGAATGGAAATAAAGTGTCGTTTTAAAAAGTTTTAGCTATAACTACACCATCATTGTATTTTAACTAGAATAAAGCAAATAATTTATTTGCTTATTTGCTTACATACCGTCGTTTATAATTATGAAAGTCCTAGCACGCAGAAACTTTAAATCGAAAGCAGTCTTCTGTTTCGGAATGAGTGCCATACGTGAACCTGGTGCAAATGCGATGTAAATGAAATATGTATATCAGTGAAACTTACGTCACCTCGCTCTCAGTGAACTTATAAGGCTCGCTTTATATTTATTTGGTACTTGACTATTATCAAAACTATGAACGTAGTTTTTATTACTTAAGTGAATAATTGCTTACACGATTTCAAAACAAATTATTATGTTCATCACACAAATATTAATCGAATTGTATTGTAACTTATCGTATTAAGAGCGTCGGTGGCTCAATGGTGTGTCACTGTTGCCCTCCTACCGGGAGGGCTGAGGTTCAAATCCCGATACGTACCAAAGTGTTTTTTTCAAATTTTCAAAATTATATGTACATTATCCGACGCTCATACGGTAAAGGAAAACATCGTGAGGAAACCTGCGCACGCTTGCGAAGAGATCGACCAACCCGCTCTGGGCCCGTGTGGACGGCTTAGGCCTAAACACCCTTTACGGGTAGGCTCGTCTCCCTCGGTGGGGACGTTTAATGAGCTGACGATGATGACGATTGTATTGTAACTGATTTCATAATTTCTAATATTTTCTAGATTGCCCTTGAAACCATAATTTTATTCATGCACTTATAAGTTAAAAGCTTGTGGTAAAAATCAAATGAGAGCACCTTGCCACCATTTACAGAAGCAGTCTATTAAGTGCATTTTTCCATTACGACTTTTGTAAGATGGGATAAGGGTTTTTTATATAGGAATATAAACATAAATGTTATGTCTCTGTATATTTACGTTTTGCAGTTCTATAGCTGTCAAAGTTCGTAACATTTTGCTGATTTATCTAATTCACCTTGACATGTAGTAAGTTATCCCTTGAAACATGTTGCAATCATCATCGTATTTTTTTTTGCACTACCGTTTCTTCCAGTATGACTGCTTATCCTTGACTGGTATTTACTAGCCTTCTTCGCGTGCAAAATTAATGAATATTGAGTATTGATTGACAGGTACCTAGTGTCTCACGTGCTCGAGTTTCAAATCCTGCTATCGTTGTGCAGACGAGCCAACTATACAGGACCTCTGCATGAATGTTCTATATACGGCGTTAAGAAGCGGGAAAACTCCTCAGGTAATACTTAATAAGAACTAGCGGTCATTTGTAAGAATAAATACAGCTAATGTTTCCAACAAATGAAGGCTATTACAATAAACGATAAGAAGTAAACATGAGTATATAATATCATTGAATTATTTTAGTTTGGGAAAAACTCTTCCAAAGTCACATACATACCTAGAATTTTAGGAAAATATTTGCAATTGACTAGCAATCTATAATCGTTTTAGACGGTTTGGTCCTGCAAACAAAAGAGTTTCGAAGTTCGCTGTTAACTTCCAGCGGTGAAATGATTAACAAAAAGCCGTCGTCAATGTTTTATTGTAGGTCTATTTTGTGTCTCAAGTCAAGGTGCTTTATTTTATATAAATATATATGTTCTTATGCCATATTATGTTCTATACAGTGATGGCATGTCATTGGGGGCCAGTGAAGATTGGAGAACTGTACTGCAAGTAATGACAGGTGAAACAGAATTATCAACAAAGGGTATCCTTGAGTATTTCTCGACATTAGAAAATTTTCTGAAACAAGAAAATGCTAAATTAATTAAAGCAGAAGTAGATGATATGGATGAAAGTGCACCTATAATTGTAGGTTGTATTGTAGTTATACTGACTGTTCTGATTGTCACACTATATTGTGTTAAAAAACATAACGTTGGAAGCAAAGTTCTGTCGATTTGTGGCTTAAGTAAAAATGGATCGTTAGATATTGTAACCAATGAAATACCACAAAGTAAAAGCAATGAAGTTGAAGGAATATGCGAAGAAAAAGTATGATTTTTAAGTTATATTTTTGAAAAATGTTTTTGAAGTCAGCAATAACATAGAACGGAGTAACTTCAAATTTAAGAAGCAGTCATAAAATGTTGTTCTATCACTTTATGTATTGTATTTATTAGAGACATACAAGGATAGACTAAGTACGAAGAAATTTAAGGTTGTAAGACTATATTAGTTATTATAATGTGTCATATGCAGGTTCGCGTAAATTTAACATTAGTGAAGCGCATATTTTACAATAGTTAAACATTTTAAAATAAAAAGGGGTTTAGAGGAAATCAATTTTTTTGCGGGTTGGCCGATGAGTATTTTGTAAAATCATATGATTTCGAAATTTCAATCTAGAATAAGATAAAAGTGCCTCCTTCTTTAGAAAAATATAGGTGCCATTTTGTGTTTTACTTAACAAATATTTTTTTACATACATAGTATTGTATAAGAAACTTATCGATTGTAAACATAAAAGTGTAAGAAAAATATATATTGATTTTTATATCACTATGAAAATTTCTTTTGTTTCAATATTTAATGAACAGAGTATCACCACTTTCTTCGATTTTATTGAGTTAACATAGGTATTTCATAAATCGGTTATGAAAACCGAATACAGATATTGCTTACACTGACTGGCTGAACATACTTTACTGTGTTTTCTCTAGAAAATGACATTAAATGTATTTTATTTGAAGTTTTACGACTGTTTTTATTTGCCGTTTTCTAATACCTTTTCCTCTGCTATGTAATGCAAATGTATTTTTTGGTAAGTAAAAGTACCTGTAACTTACCTAATAATAAATGTGCTTTTCATAAATAAACTTAAGAAATTTAATATATATTGTATACTTTTTTATCTCATCTGCCAGAAAAAATAACCTATTTAAGATTGGCTCTTTAGAGAAAAAAAGGAGGAGGGCTAACTTAACCCTGACGTACCAGTTATGACCTTTGATAAGTAGTTATTCGTGAACTTGTTTCAGCGCGGACTATGATCGAATGTTTGTAGATAGGTCATAACTTTTATGAATTTGGTATAACAATGTACCAAATAGTTAACTCTCACTGAAACGTCATCAAATGCCTTTAATAAATGTTGACAACACATTTGTGTTTTTAGGCTCCTTGAAATGACTTGTTTGTATCACGAAAACTGAGAAGATTTTGATCTTAATGACATGACAGTTTTAGCTGCGGTTATCATAGTTCAGGCGAACGCAAGTACTAGGCGGACTACTACTACTGACGTCTAGGTAGGTACCACCACAGGTCCAACTATCGTCCCGTGAAATAAAATGTTTTACACTTCTGTGTTTCGGGATGTGGGCACTGTAGCTAATAAAATTACCGGGTATAAGAGACCTGACATTGTTATCTCGGGTGACGGGCGCAATGCGGCATTGGTGAAGAATAATAATTGTCTATTAGTTGTTGATCTCCATCAATGCCGCTCTGGTATGTTCAGGCCTGCCACTTACCATCAGGTGAGCGTTCTGACCGTGCACTTTTTTTCACTTTTTAACATAAAAAAGTTTAAATAACAGAAACTACGAAGATTTTACTTTAATAAGTACATGTTAATACATCAAACTGTTTTTGGTTTGACTTTTATGGAGGCTTAGTATTTTTTGGAGTTTACTCGTACCTAAATGTGGAATATAATATGTAGGTATAATAGGCAGTATGATAAAATACTTGTGGAGGTTTTATTATTGGCAGTAAGTTACTATAGAAAAAAAAATATTTCTTTTTAATACAGCTTTACCTTCTTAATAAAATAAATGGAATAAATAAATATCCAGATCACTCTTAGCATTGCGTCGTTGAACTAAGAAAGGGCATATTGAAAGTCACTTTAGACATATAATTTTTACAGATTAATCCTCCTATTCTCTGAAAGGTAAATAAAGGCGTAGATCGAGTATTATTCTCGATCTACGGATTAAGGTGTGTGCACCTCATCATGATGAGTCAAAGTTTTTAAAAAACTAGGCTAGGTTTAATCAAGTGACTACCAATTAGGAATATACCTAGGACTCGATAACTAGAGTATTTGACTGTACGATTGACTTTGGAGTGGAGACCGCGTCTCGGCAAGCGTAGCGTAGGACGCACTCCAGCCCGATGGACCGACGACTTGTGAAAGGTCGCTGGTGAAAGCTGGATGAGAAAGGCGGAGGACCGAGATGTCTGGCGCAAAATGGGGGAGACCTATGTCCAGCAGTGGACTGCGATAGGTTGAAGAGAGACCTTTTTGACTTTTCGGAACGGCTTGAGTATGCGTAAATGCATGTGGTCTTACTCTGCATTTTATATCGCCTGGTTCACGAAGAATTGTATGACCTTATTCCAGCGGCTGAGTGCCTTAACCTTCCATTTAAGCCTTAGTCCTAGAATGATAGGAAGTCAAATTTTCTGCCACGTATGATACAACTATAGAATGAGCTACCACTGGATGAATTTCCTTGGCCCTTCTAGCGTCCTTCAAGATACGGTTTGGCATGGGTTTTTTAAGAAGATTTTGGGATTTCTATTCTTGCGAAAGTTTATGGGCTGTAGTGTCGCTTAATATTCGGTGAACTGTTTGTTTCTTTTTTCCTGTTCAATAAAAACAATCCCCTACGTTCTGTGTGTCCCGCTACGTCGCTAGAACCTAATTTTACGTTATGGGAGCTAGCGTGGTTGAATTTAGCCCTAAGATGTGTTTGCTACTCTTAATACTAGAAGCATAATTTTAATGCTAGAAACTAAAACTTGCTGTTCCAATCTTAGACTAAGTAAAGTAGAAAAAACATATATTGGAAGAGGCATAAAGTTCTTTGTGGTAAAATACCACAAAATCTCGCCGAGATTACCCTTTCACCAGATAAAAGTAATGATTTAAAAATCCTTATTAAGAAATGTTAGTATACAATAGACGAATATTTATCGGATAATGATGAGTGGTTTTGCACATAGTGCTCCATTTACAATATCTTTATAATAAATTATTATAAAACTTCATATAGGTAAATGACAAAACTGTAAAGAATGATATAAAAATAAAGTTTAAAGGAGTGAATATCGAGTTTCTTGCCGGTCTTCTCGAAAATCCTACTCATTCCGATCCGGTGGTAGACTCATAAAAATATAATAATAACAATTGACGATTCAAAAGTATCTGTAAAAGATTTATTTGAATAAAGATATTTTTAGTTTGAGTTTATGAGTGGTATCTAAATTTAGCGTTAGGTAAAGAGGTTATTCCTACTTCACCAATAATTTCATCCGTTCACTTCATCAAATGATTGGTCGATTTTAAATTGCTTTCCACTAATACATGTTTCTGTAGTTTACTAGGTGGAAAAGAAGCTTGGTAAGATAAATACCATTTTCCACTGTCTTGTGCTACTTCCATTCTTAACCCAGGAACTCTCTTGATGTCATTTCACCACCGCTTCTGCCTCTTCCTAGTAGTGCTTTTCGCCTTGTCTTTCACTTTCTGTCGACATAGCCAGCCCATTGTAATTAAATGATAGGTATAGGCCGTGTAGACTCAAAAGCTTGGCTCTCTATGAGATCTGATATTATCTTTTTTAAAGCGCAAACCTAATGTGGTCGTCTTGATAACATTTTACGTGAAGTGTTTTTGGTGGGAATGGTGTTATTTGAATATGCTAGTATAACTATAATACATAAATGTCCAGATACATCAGATGCTTCAGAAATAAATTGATATCTTATACCATTTGCCTTTGAGCCTGATGAGTAAGAAATAAATTTAAATTGTTTGCGCACTATAAGATGAATGTTTAAAAAAGAATTAACAACGTTCGTTTAATATAATATTTATAGTGCAAAACAACATACTTTATTTTGTTATTTTTTAATAGTAAAACTTTATTGTAAACAATTATTGTGGCGACTTGTCAATAATAGAAATACACATTGAGACATGAATGGCCATTACTGTATATACGTACGGTAGTTGTTATTCAAATTTGGTGGCTTTTGCCTGTATACAAAACATCATCAATCTTCAGTAGCCTTTACAGTTTATTGACAATGTTCGCGGTTAGATGGGCATCCGTTGATTGCCGACTTGTCAAAATGGTTAAGAATGTAAGCCGGTGCGAACTAACCGCAATCACCTAAGCGCTTGAGGCGAACGCGCGCGCATCCACTCCCGCGCTACCATACTGCTTTTAAATTTGAATATCGAACATTTGCATTCGAACACGGATGATATAGCTGGCCAAGTGTTAATTTATGAAATATAGTGCAGTGATGAACAAAGGTTGTGAATAAGTTCTTAATAGGAATTAGTTGGTAAGTTATCCCTTGGGAATGATTTGACATTAAAAAATATTTTAAAACTGTTTTATTGGAATCAAGAAAAAAATATTTGGTTGCTTGAATTACAGCATAACATAATTAACACTAGGTTTATTATAGCTGCTCAAAAATATTAAATGTAATTAAAAATACAAAAAATTGGACCCTCAAGGTATTTTGGGGTTTGTATCAACAATGCATATAATATAGATAATTTTGAAATAATTAACTTAGTCAGCGAACACCAATAAATTAATTGAAGAATAAATGTTTTAAAAAAGAGATTTTATAAGTATCAAATAAACTGATTGACGTAATGAAAAGTAAATTTGGTAAGGCTATGTTTAATACCAAAACAATGTCTGCTGTAACTTATTTTATTTGTAATCTACAGTACGCAATCATATATTTAAACAACGTATTTAAATTAAGAATTAAAATAAAACTGAATTAATTAGCCGATATTGGCATCTAAAGAGAATGTGACACAGTTAAATTGTTCATACCGTATAACCATTACGATATCCTTTCACTTATGAATATATTGGATTGTTTTATTTTTTTTATTTTAGATCTATATTGGATTTAAACAGGGATTAGGTATATTAAGAGCTGTATTTAAATTACTACACTTGTTTTTAAAAGTAAAAACTACATATTCAGTTGTTTTTGGTAAGTGTTAATAATGATAAGATCTTGTTGAACTGTAGTTGTTTTTTTTGTGTTTATTTCATGATGGAGTAGATAGACGGCCAAAACATTAACGTGGTCATAACAATAAATTCCTAGAAACATCTTTCTTAGTTTTTAGGCTTTAACATTTTTTTACTGTAGTCACGTCAAATCAACCATATTATTTTCTGCTCTTATAATATGGTAGTCAATATTTTTATCGTATCATGATGAGATTTTGATCGACGCTTACTGCGGTCTACTAAGTTTTGATTACTCAGGATAGGTTTGTCGATTGGTTTCTAACACAACACATCCACTAACAAACAAAAAATATCAATAATTGTAAAATTTAGACAGGTATACGACGACATATTTGACGAGCCATTTGGTGGTATATCGTTTGAAACGTCGACTACCACACCAAGTATTCCGAGTTCGAACCCCCGCAGTACGAACATTTGTGTGCAAAAAATGAAAATGAAAATGAAAAGTGTTTATTCAGTTTAGGTCCTTAAAGAAACTTATGAATGTCAAATGAAGCACCACTGGTTCGGAGGTAGTTTTCCACTGAGAAGAAATCAGCAAGAAATTCAGTAGTTACTCTTTTCAAAAAAATTGTGTTGAATACAGATTCATTTGTAATCAAAATAATTATATAAAGCAAATTATATTTTCAATTTTTATCGTATTATGTATTGGTAAAAATATAATAATCTACAAAAGTACTATTAAGCAGTTAAGTATTATATAAATTTAAATAGATGACAACAAAAAAAAAACAAAAGTAGTGCAGGCGTGGAAATCAACATGTCCATGAGTTTTTATCATTTATATAATCTTCAACACTATAGTAAGCTTTTTTTTATTAAAATAGACTTTACATGAGACTTAAACTTATGCAGGGGTAAATCAATTACATTTTGTGGTAGCTTATTAAATATTTTAATGCTTAATCCCACAAATGAGTTCCCAACCTTATGCAATCTAAGATTTGGAACGGCAAGTTTGTGTTGTTCCTAGTGTTCAAACTATGATTATCTGACTTTTTTGAAAATACATGTAAATTTTTGTGTACATAGATGACGCAGTCTAGAATGTACTGAGACGGTAATGTTAAAATATTTATTTGTTTAAATAATTCCCTTAGTGAGTCACGTGATTTAAGGCCGTATATGGCACGGATGGATCTTTTCTGCAATACAAAAATTGTTTGTAGATCAGCAGCAGACCCCCAAAAGTAAAACATGTATATTTGTAATGTATTATAATATTTATGTATTTACAAAAAAATATTTCTTGGCTTAAGGGTGACACGTAGTGAAGTGAATGGAAACGTGACATTTGAACTACTTACGTTGTTTTGTATGTACAGGTTTATATTTCCTCTGTTCCTTTAACTAAAATAACACTAGAAAAAATCCTATGGAAGATAACGGTTAATTAATGTGGATCAAGATTCAGAGGATCTTAACAAATCCTTCTTTTTATCGAGTCGAGATGGATTCACAAGTTAAATATGGTAACGCAAGCAATATTGGGCCACTTTAATCGCCCTTTCATTTGCCACCCAGAGGTCCCGGAAACCGCACGAAGATGGACAGTTCGAACAATACAGTAGGTGTTCCATTGTCTGAGGGGCACCACAGTAACTAATACTAAAGAACGAGAAATCACCTCGTTTATCTACTGTACAGTGCAGTTGGAAGTAGAGAGAGAGAGAGTGATACATTATGAGCATTGTATTTACATGTGTTTAGTTGTATTTATTCTGTAATTAAGTAAGTCTTTCTAAATAAATATAAAAATTAAGAAAAAATTTAGTCTTATACGGCCGATGTGAACATTTGTTGGTTAGTGGCAAATGAACTATTGTCACTAATTAACGAAGTTTTAAGAGTTTTAAAGTTAAATACTTCACGCAAAGGCATTTAGCAAACGCAGAAGTTAGTATTACCCATCAAAATAATGCGCCCGAAGGTCTTGGCCCTGTAATTACCTTGTGTACGCTGCTACTTAAATTTGTACGGTAAAGTGCTATAGGTAATGTTGTTGATTCAAATATTTTATTTATAATTACCATATAAAAGATTATTACAATTTTTTGTTTCAAATCCATACAATACGACGGTACATTTTAAGGGTTCATTCAAAAGTTAGCTCGATATACTTACTTACTTATAATTGAACTAATTATTATCTCTAGAACACTTACTTATTGATGTACTTGTTAATTTTGCTATTAAATATCTATCATGGTATACGAACAGTTAACTATCGGCCGTCATAGGCTTTACTCATCATTAAGGGATTAAGAATGTCTATCGTTATAGTATAGTAATAGGGCTGTCGTTAAACTTTTAGACGTGGTTTTCTTTGTATCAATAATTTAGAGTGTTGATTAAATCTGACGTTCCGGCGAGTTTGCAATTACTTACATTACATCTTTGCAATCGCGGGTCAACTGAAAGGACTAATAATTAATTATCCTTTCAGTTGAATTATAATATAGCCCAATAAAACCAGTGAAATCTTTTGTCACGTGATGATAATTTCGGTAAGAGAATGGCTGCTAGTTATGTGTCTTATACTCCGAAATTTTAGCCAGTAAAACAGTCTCTGTAAATGAAAATCTGACATTTCGGATGATGGGTGTAGATTAGAGTTGACGAAAAATTGATAATGACTATCTTCTGTAATTAATTTCCTTCAAAAATGTATCTGTCATGGTCAGGCGTGACAGTTACTAGAAGAGCAAAATGACCGTTCCAATCGCTTAACACATTGACTGCCATGTCAGTTACCGGTGACTGACAAATAATAAAATTTGTATTGTATCTGGTTTGATGGCATTCAAAGAGATACATGAAAACAATATGTACAACGTAACTGACTTACTTACTTTAGCTTTTATATCTTTGAATTTAACGCCAGATTGCCGGACTCTGCACCAATGCACTTTTATTTAGTTTCCAAAAACATGTGAGAGTCAAAGTTATATCTTTCTGGTTGCCAATGTTTTGTTAGTGTATAGTTTCTAAATACTACAATATTCAGTGAAGAAATATTTAGCCTTAATTCTTTGGTATCTCATTAAAATAGAGTCTTATTAACTTACGAATTTCATGCATGAAATTCATGATAACAAGACAACAAATGAACGAACAATGCAAGTCATGTATTATGTAAGTAATTACTTCCTTACAGCGTTACCCACGCTGACAAAGGACCTAGAAACCAATTAAAAGTTAGCAAATTGTTCACTTAGTTATAAAAAACCCATAGAATAGTGTTGCTGCTGTTTTGGTTTGCATAAATGTTGATTGAACTGTCCCTGCCTAAGAAGGCACCGTTAAGGATTTTCATATTTTTCACATAGCGCCATACAGGCCTACTCTAAAACTGATGAGGTGGAATGGTAAGAAATTAAGCTACGAGTACTATGCTAGAGGTCAGGGTTTCGATCGCCGTGAAATATATGTGTTGATGTAAATGTTTTCATGTTATAAGTAGGTATCTACGTATTTGTATGTTCCGTATCCATAGTATGCACCTTGCCATAATTGCGCTGATTGTATTGTGCGGATAGGAAATAAATATATATATTAAATATATAACGGAGAGGAAATAAATATATTTATTTCCTCTATTTTATTATTTTGTATGTAGTAAACACCGACATTTACGTGTACGTAAATGTTTGTCATGCCGAAAATAAATGCTGGAAGCGGTTTAGTAGGCTGGTTTAGTATAAAACTCAGCAAAATAAATTTTTCATTAATGTTTACAAACATGTTATTAGTAATTAAAGTAAGGTTAGTACTGTTACTAGTAATATATATCTGGTTTCATACCACAAAAGACAATTTTATTGTCATACGGACAAAATATGTACGAATAAATAAATAAAAAGATATATAGGATTCATGGAAACACGTCATTTTAACCATGAGTAAATCCGTATATTGTAAAAAATAGATACTAAGTTAACG
The DNA here is from genome assembly GCA_019425675.1 of Leucinodes orbonalis. Lineage (NCBI taxonomy): Eukaryota > Metazoa > Arthropoda > Insecta > Lepidoptera > Crambidae > Leucinodes > Leucinodes orbonalis. The sequence goes on from PQWD01008886.1 coordinate 24,869, forward strand.
TAATATCTGAAACAAACTTTTAACTTATTACGAAAATGATTCATCAAATAACATTCAAATTTTTTAATTTATTAAGGCTTTGTTTGGCTTATTTACTGATACGTATCAGGTTCTTAAACAATTCATAAACCGATAGCAACTGTATAAATACATATCATTGGCAAAACAATTTAAACAATATTCGATTCGACGGATCGGGTTCAGACCCAAAGACATAAATATCTTAAAAAATAACTTTTGTACATAAAGTATTTAATTGAATAAGAGTATTAAATTTTTGTATTTAATCCTATAATCGATTCGAAAATGCTTTCCTAAATTAATCTCTTAAAATTACTCTTGCCATTTTTTTTTTTGGTAAAACTAACGTAGTCTTAACATTAATAAACAGTATTAGTAAAATTATTAGGGCGTCGGTGGCTCAATGGTGTGGACTATCGCCTTCCTACCAGGAGGGCTGAGGTTCAAATCCCGACACGTACCAATGTGTTTTCGAATTTTCGAAAATATATGTACGTTATCAGACGCTCTAACGGTGAAGGAAAACATCGTGAGGAAACCTTCATGCACGCCTGCGAAGAGATTCGAAGGTTGTGTGAAATGTCCTATCCGCACTGGGCCCGCGTGGACGACTAAGGCCTTATCACCATATACGGGCAGGCTCGTGCCCCTCGGTGGGGACGTTTAATGAGCTGATGATGATGATGATTAGTAAAATTCGTAAAAAAACATGATCTAATCTCATTTCATTTTCCTCTCTCCTTGTGGAGGTCTGAGCTGATCAGGTTCACAAAGCTGATTCATCCGACGTACGTGAGTTAAAACCTGCGGGGATAACCAATTACATTTTTTTCCTAGTTTGGTAAAATTTTGCAAGTCACTTTATTATTCAAAAGAGAAATTATTTCCATGCTATTAATATGAATCTACGCTAAGTCGCATTTTTAATTGAAAAGCAGTAATTTAGAGCTATGTCATTATATATTACATTATACATAATTCGCTAGTATAGAAGTTCTAAACATAGACGAAAGTCTTAGAGCAGGACGCATTGCTGGGCTAACATACGCAGCTTAAACATATGCACTGACTGCAAGATTGGTTCACAAGTTTAAAGTCACTCAACGCGCAATAGAGCGAGCTATGTTCTAGGTCACTCATAGGGATAAGATCAAAATTGATTTCATCCGTAAGAGAACTGAAGTTATCGACAGCAAGTTGAAGTGGCAGTGGGCTGGTCACATATGTCGCAGAAACGATGGCTGTTGAAGCAGACGGGTTTGAAGTGGACATAGCGTCTTGGCAAGCGTAGCGTAGACGCCCTTCGGCCCGATAGACTGGCGATTTGCAAAGCCTCCACGGCTGGATGAGAAAGCGGAGGACCGTGATATTTGACGTAAATTGGGGAAGACCTACGTCCATCAGTGGAATTCGATTGTTTGAGATGAAGAAACTTTAAGCATTCCATAACATTAATTTTATTTTCCTACATCGGACCTTAATTAATTAAATTATTAATTGAATTTCACTAACTTTGAATTTTACTAATTAAAGCCTGCATCTGTAATTTTATTTCACGTTTTGTTTATTCAACTGTAATTGCCTTACGCGAATCAATGCTCAGGACTAAAAAGAATGTCTAGTCGCCTTCCTGTTCCTAGTGATTTGTACTTGACATTCAACTTGTTTTGTTTGTATTTCGTGGACGCTGTTTGCGGTATTGGTGTCTACGGGAAGCTTAGTTTCATGATTCTTTGGCGCATGTAATATAATATGATGAAAGGTGTATATTACACGTTTTATTGTTAATATACGAAAGCAAACGCATGAGTCTAGTTATTTATCTAGGATCTTTTCTTTCAGAGTACATATGAGCGTCCGTGTAAGTTGCGCGTTACCATCAACATTCCCATCTCTCAACCCCCCCCTCTCCCTCCCTCATCTTCTATAAGGAATGAAAAATTTAATGTACTTGCAAACTGTCACCAAACTTTGGTTTGAACGACATCTAGGCAGGTGATTTTTATACGTTAAAAAAGGTGAACCACTATTTTCTAATAAGAAATATGTAATAGGTAGGTGCCTAAGTTAATAATTATTATTTTATATTATGTTATTTCCTGCTCCGGATCCCTTCATGCGCGTGTTCGGCTCGCACTAGGCAGTTTTTTTTTCGAGATTTAGCTTCGATTGTTACTATTCAGGATAGCTTAGATCTAATTGTTTCATAATATAAGTTGTACCCATATCACTGATTAATAAGCTTGAGAAAAGTCGTATCAGAACGCTATGTTTCTAGATAGAATAGGTATCTTGGCATCTTATTCGACTCTGAATTGCCTAATTTAGGTTTGTCGTTCTTTTACTTCCCAAACTTTTTACAAGAGTGAGATTCCATACATTGAGGCATATTATCGGTCAAAAGCAATACAATGTAATTTGAATTTTGAGATGTCTGATGTTCATTAAAAGGCACTGGTACAATAAAAACAGTGTACAATTGAGTTGTCAACTGGACTGTTTGTTTGTGAACTAATTATTAAGTACCTATAGCTATTTCTTTGTATACACTGCCTTTTTACTCTCTAAACATGTCACCAGACTCGACCATTACTTCAAATTTGAATACTTCGATCCAATTAATTCAAACTAAAATTAAGAGAAAAATAATGTTTTGCATAATTTTTCTATGCAGCATAATTTATATTTATATTTACTACGCTATTATTAAAGGTAATTATGTCTTTAACTATACGTTTTTATTGACACAGATGTTAGTTTAAGCCCCATTAACAATTTTAACCATTGCAGTGTTTTCTGCATAAAAACACATCGTTAATTATGTGTTATGTTTTAAAATCTGTCAGTCTTCTTTTTATTGACGTCTTTCTTATTGCATTATTGTTAAAAGAACCTACGTAATTAGCCATTCGAATTGGTGTTTTGTAATAATATAATACAAGTTAATTTTACGTTATTCTAAATAGATAATATACACCTAAATTATATTTTTACACCCTCAGAATAAAAACGACTTTTAGAAAGAAATGCATTCGTTCAGAAAAAAATCTTTTGCTTTGTCCCACAATTTGAATTTAATGATCTGTCACCGGATATTTTAGTTAATTTTTATGAAATATGTACTTTATGTACGAAAAGATTCAATAGTCAGTCATTGTTTCAATTGGTCATGTTTTAAAGGTATAAACTCATTTTCATTAAGCTAACAACCTCGTAAAACAATAACGCAACGGCAAAACGTTATTTATATGGTATAATAGGTTTACAACCGATCACATATGCAATAGCAAGGGTCAAATGTTTAAAGTGGACTTTCACACTTTAAATTAAATCCTGATAGACCCATTCACCAATTTAGTAGTAGATCTAAGTATATAATAAACACAATGGATTTTTGGATTCTAAGCAGTAGACAGGTTGCCATGTAAATGATAAGATTATATTTCAAGTTAGCAATCGAAGGGGCACAGCAGTGCCGCCGCCAAGTCGAGCGCGAAGCAAACACTGCAGTGTCCTTTACAGGATCCATTTCGCCGCATTTTTAGGGCCTTAAATTGGGAACCTTTGTATAGTACCAGAACGCTGACATTTTCGTCATCTAGTAAGACATAATCACATACTTAAAATCCAAAAGTCTGTGGAATTCCAGAGAGACTTTAGCTCTCTGTGTGTTTTATACTTAATATAGCCTTTTATGGCGAGTGCTCCAAGGAACTTTTGATATCATGCCAGTGTTTTACCGTCGTACTCTCGCTTAAAATCCGTTTGTTTTCAGCTCTCGTTCCTTCCACGTGCATGAAAATTGTCGACCTTCCGTGTCATGGATTCTCTAATAACGACGACATGTCCTTCTTTGAATGAGGCTTATAAATTACGAGTAATACTTGAAGATATTGTATTCAGCTACTACAGAAGACGACCTATAACTGTTATGATAAGTAAAATGACGTGAACTGATCACTTGTTTATCTAGGATTTACTTTTTTCAATTAATCAGTATTGGGACATCTAATAAAGCATCAAAATTGACGCGAGGATATAAGTATAAATAAATATCCACTGACATTTACACAGTGCCATCTAGCCCCAAGTTAAGCGTAAAGCCTGTATTATGGGTACAAAACAACGGATAAATATACTTATATACATTTTTTTTTGCAAATTCATACATATTATACATAGAAAACACCGAGACCATTACAAACAGACATGTTCATGCACACAAATGTTTATACTGCCCGGGGATCGAACCCGGAACCCTTGGTGTTGCTGTCGACCTCTCAACCGCAATACCAAATGGCTCGTCGAAGATAAGTTCATGTTACTTCCACCACTGCAAATATTCTTAACTAAATAAAAAGTTTATTTTATTATAAATAAATACTTATTAAATACGACCAAACAGTGAGGGCCTAGCTCTATGAATGTATGATAATATGCTTATTTATATTGTCATATGTTTATCGCGCTTGAAATCGTTTTAATTTATTTAGCATTTTTACACTTAACATTATAATTGATTCTCAAATCATTGGGTCATTTTCAGCAATATGTATCTGTTTATAACATACAATTATATGTATACTATATGACTAAAAAATAAAAAATGATCTAAAATTGTTAAAGTTCAGACAAATTTTAAAATCTGAAGAACCATTTCTTCGCCATGCTTCGTACATGACCTTTCTAACAGATCTCTCGCCAGTATTAATCTGCACCTTCACTTATCTATCAAAAACCTCGAATCCAAGGTAAGAGTATGTGAACTAAACTTAGGTTATATTTAAGGTCATTACAGTCTAATTTTGAATTGGCTATAAACATTTTACGTATTTCAGTATCGTGTTATTTTGCCGCGTTAATTGCATTTTGAATTACATACGTTTATTTTTGAATTTAGCAGAAGTCCATTCGTGTCATAAGGGTATTGACAGTGAACAATAATTTGCTCAAATAGTATTGTTTGTACATGATGTAATGCCTCAGGAAATACACTGCCATTACCTTATACACTCTAAAGTGATATCTGATATTTAAAATTTGGTTCATCTGGGCGGGTAAAGGTTAGGCATCCCTTAATTAATTCAGGATTTATATCTGCCGTTGAGGTAATGAACTTAATAATAACTGAAATTTAACGCGTCGATGCCATAGTGATGAGGTTATAGTATTTAATTACGAAATAACATGGAATATTAAAAAAATATATGAACTTTTAGGTTTTACAGCTGACATTACCGCAAAATTTTAAGCAAAGGTTAATAATTGTGTTCAAGGAGTTTACTTAAGGATAATATTCATACATAGTCATGTAGATACCACCACCATACTGATGTTAATTTAAAACCATTATTTGTTGCTATAGCAGTTACAACAACTAATTTTGGGTATCCCCAAGTATGTTTGCTATAAGTGTCAACAATAAAAAGTGAAGTGTGCGGCTTGGTTTCATCTATTACGTTATGTCTTTCCAGTGATGTTTATATGCTTTATTATCATTCAGTATTATCTTTTTAAAATAACCCTACTACAAATAATTTAATGTTTAGAATAAGTAGCGCCTATTGACGTCACCTTAATTGGTAACATAAAAAAAAAAGGACGTGATAATTCTATTTTTGAGATCCTTAATTGCAACAATATATCTATATAAATTAAAATTTTAATAACAGATTATGTGATTTTGATGATAATAAAGAAGCTAAAGACGTTGTACATAACCTTTATTACTTGACAAAGGCCGTTTCAGATTTTTATAATTGTTGAGATCTTCGGATCGAAACGAAATGCGTTAAGGCGGTTATTTGATTCCATAGTACGAGTGAGAAGGGATACCTAGTTTATTAATTTGACATTCATTTTTATACAAAGTGCACCTTTCAATTCAAAAGTAAGATAATGTTTTTGTTTAATTTTTCAAAGGGTGCAGTTAACGTATGAAACGATTGTAAATTATACAACAATAATGATTATATAATCAATATATACTCGTAACATGGTTAGATAAGCATTAAATAAGCTCGAATGAGCAAAAACGAATTTGAATACGAACATATTATATTTAATTAAGTGATTTAATAGATCAATTAAATCATAGGAATCAATGTTCCTTTTAATGGCTGCCATGATAATAATTCTATTGTTTCAATTTCATGACATCAAAGGCCGCAATAGTTAATATTATCTGCGTATAAAACATGTCGTTCTGTTACTGCATGCCATCTTTGTGTTGTTTGGTAATTTTGTTTTGATTCTATATATTTTATTTACAATATCAAAATTTCAAATCATGTTTTACTTAATTGTGCTGTGAAAAATCATCGTATTATCAAAAAGTCGTGTAATTATCGTATGAGATGTGATACTTATTGCTTGTACATTTATGAAACGTCATGTTCTACCTCAAATTAAATGTTCTATGGGAAGAGAAATCTAGAGGAGATACCTACTTGAAAATTCGAAAAATAGAAAGTTCAATACCTGATTACATAAAACTTTGAAATATACAATCCACTATAAATGAATCCCTCCCTACAATGCTAAGCTGAGGTTTGAGTCTCACTCTGGGATTTTTTTAGGCTGATGCTATCTGTATTAGCCACTTGCCCATTGAAGTTTTACAGGCATTTTCACCATCAACGAAAAGTCCACCCTGGAAAAAGAAGCGTGATCGATTACGTCATCAAGAGACAACAAACCCAGCTCGACAGCTGTTAAAATGTGATGATGATAAATGAAATGATGTTAAAAAAAAACTAGATTTTCAATAAAAACACGTGCATACTGCGAAAAAATAAAACAATAGCGCATGAAATTCACGTGTTCATAATAACGCGCTTGACATTATGCCAGTGTTCTATAGTCAAAGGTGATGAAGATCATGGGATATTCTATGGATCTTTGATGACCTTACACAGCCTATCATTCTATTGTAGCCGAACTTGACGTACTCATTGAATAATTGCAACGTTCGTAATTGTGTCCCATAAGGCTTTATTACGCATCAACCAGTAGTTTTGTATTATTTGTCATTGTTATACGTTTGTTGACTCGTGCAGTTACATTATAAAATTGGTATTCAATTAGACAGTGGATCATCCATTATTATTTTCAAAGTGGCGACCTTGTTAGTAACTTATGTATGCGGTTTAAAAATTTACAATAATACCAAGATCAAACACCCATAACTCTGATGTGGTTGTGTATTTTTCAACCATTCTATTGTGTTTAGGCTCATCAAAAAATGACATGAAACAACGAATTTGTACCCACCAACTATAGATCATGCAGCAATCACAAAAAAAATAATGTTTTATGGCAGCAGTAATACACAGCCTCTCTCCATAAAAAACACGGTAATAATAGGTCACTTTTAGTTACTTAAATATGTTCAGGAAAAATATTAGCTAGCAGTTGAAGCGGATGGTGTTTTCATATCTAATCACACGTTGTTCATTAGTCTTTAAAACACACTTTTGTATGAAATGTATAAAAAGTTAGTAGGTAAGATTAAGATTCTTGGTATTACCGAACTTAAAAACTACTACATGCATATTACGTGAGATGCAAAAAGTTCATAATAGCCCGGATTTTATTATTTATAAAAATAGCATACGTTTCCAACAACAAGCCTCAGAGGTACTTAAAGTGGACGGTTTTTTTACTTCAACTCGTACAATTGATGCTACAGTCCATTGCAAATAGTTTTTTCTGTTAATTATGTGCGTTTGCGCTCAGTTTTTATGCGTGACTCGTGCTAAAGTTCAAAATGTTTGTTTGGGGCTTTCTGATGCCATAAAGTATATTGTATGATTTTTATTACGAACTTCACTGGGAAATGAAATCCCGATACTTAGATATAATCATCATCAGCTCATTAAACGTCCCCACCGAGGGGAACGAGCCTACCCGTATAGGGTGATTAGGCCTTAGTCGTCCACGCGGGCCCAGTGCGGATTGGACGACTTCACACACAACCTTCGAATCTCTTCGCAGGCGTGCATGAAGGTTTCCTCACGATGTTTTCCTTCAGCGTAAGAGCGCCGGATAACGTACATATATTTTCGAAAGTTCGAAAATACATTGGTACGTGTCGGGATTTGAACCTCAGCCCTCCCGGTAGGAAGGCGACAGTCCACACCACTGAGCCACCGACGCTCTTAATTAGATATAATATTGGGTTACATTTGTACCTGATTGTTCCTATTTTAATAATAGCAAGTTTGTCAGCTTACTCGTACTTATGATTACTATAGTACATATGTATAATATTTACGTCAGCTTAGCCTATGCATTCCTATACATTTGCTACACCAGCACATACCGGTTCACCTTTCTCCCCAAATATAAACTTTTGAGATTACCTGGCCCTCCTGCTACGCTCTTAGTTATGGTTCGTGTTCTAATCATTGCATAAACCTTTGGAATGATACGCTCTATTTGGTATCTTTGGATATTGTGTACAAACCACTGATATCCTGCTGTTTAAACATTAAACACTAGATGTGAAACTGAAATTGTTTTCAAAACAGTCGTTCTTTGTCTGCTCAATTCTGAAGAATGAAAGCATGACGTTGAATGAAAACTGTACGAGTATGATATTGCGATATTGCACATACTTTATATGTTACAAAGGCACAACGATAGTCTATTTAAAATAGACCATTTGCATTAATAAATAAGTCTAATAAACAGTTTATTTATTCTATTGGTATTTTTATCCTATGGTATAATATAAGTGTGGAAGTGTCATGCTTTGACATTAATGGCTCGACCTTAGGTACTAATACAAATGCCTCTCATAAGACTTTTTTGAAACAACGTTTTGCGTGGAGTTTCATCGAGTGAGTATATAAAAAAAAAGGGGGAAACCGGAGCTAGAGACCAGTTAAGTTTTGTTTTATAGTATTTCTGTAATTTTTTAATGTTTTAAGTGAACAGGACGGTCAGCTCGCTTAGTTCGCTCACGCGAGTAAGTGATACGTCTGACCATGACAGAAGCAGTGTTGAAGGATATTAATAACAGAAGGTAATAATTGTCTTTAGTCATCACTGCTATGTGCCCGTCACTCGAGACGCCAGATGTTAGATCTCTTATACCCGGTAATTTGACTATCTTACAGTGTTACGCTATTTTACGGGACGATATCTTGCACTGCGGTGGCATCTACCTAGACGACTCAGTGTCTAGTCTACGGCCTACTTATTTTTTATTTCCTTCATAATGTTTTTTACCTGGAGATCGTAAAATTTACGTATATTCTTATTTTGTTAAATTATTTGTACTTTAAAGTACGTATGCTATATATTAAACTCTTATTGTTTGATATTTCGTGTAAACATAACGTAAGGTGTTTGTGTCATTGCAAAATCTAAGTATCACCAACCAATTATTTTGATTATAGTAGGTATATAGAGCTACAGTCGCTATTAAGCCTTAAAGTTATTTATCTATTATACCTTAACAATTTACGAGGCTCTGTTGCAATTTTATACTGGTAGATATTTGTGACAAGGCCACCATTCGGTTTGGATTGTAAGGATATTATATGAATAAACCACAAAATTAAATTATACTTTGGATTGTTATAAGTTCTAGATGAAAAAAATCATATCCAGCAGACACCACAAGTGTCGTCTTTTATCTTTTTTTCACTATAAATTTGCGTGCATTTGATCACTGATGGATGTGTATATCACGCAAACACAAATAATGCCTACTCTCCTTAAAAATCCCTATATTGTACGTATCTTGAAACACAGACGCAGGAAGGTCATTCCACTGCCTTGCACCTCGGATGATGAAAGAAGAACCAAACTTTTTGTACCAATAAATGGTATGACGACAAAGGGGGTGGAACCTTCCTAAGGCGAGTTGACCCACAGTGAAATGGTGCTGGAAGAATCAAAATGTGCAAACACAACACACTCC